>OMLM01007369.1:0-16433 GCA_900302695.1 Helostoma temminkii | reverse complement strand
TTGAGCATTTCAATCACTTTGAATCTGAATCACTGTGGATGGAATGTATGATGGAACATTCATTCATTCATCTTCTATACCGCTTAGTCCCCGCAGGGGTCACGGGGGTGCTGGAGCCTATCCCAGCCAGCTTACGGGCGAGAGGCGGGGTACACCCTGGACAGGTCGCCAGTCTAATAATGATAATAATAATAATAATAATAATAATAATAATAATAGCTGTCAGTTGGGCTGGTCTGCCGCAGAGGGCTGATTCACTGATACCGTCATGCTGTCACATTTTCCCTCTCAGCACGCCTCGTGAAGGTCGAGGTCACTCAGCAGGAGAAACTTGTCCTTTTTAGCAGGCCTTTTGTCCTCCTCCAGCTTTTTTTTGTGTGTCCTTTTTTGCCTCTGTCCTGTCCGCACTCCAAGAACTTTTTAAAAACTCCCATTGCTTGTTGTTTACAAGGCCAAACGAGAACTCAATGGGTGATCTTTTAAAAGATTTGCTATCAAAATAGTTTGTCCCGAGGTCTAAAGAAATGAACCATGGTCGTTTTTCTATCTGCTCCTTGCGAAAAGGAAGAATTTATATCAAAAGTCTTCATTCCAACTCGCCCAGTGTTTCCTAACCTTGGACATACAGCTATTTCGAGGTTTGGTGTACCTCGCCACATGCTATTGTTATTTTCCTCTTTATCCAAGAGGTTGTCTGCTCGGAGACTGAGCGTCTCATTTACAGTGTACCAGTACTTCAAATTCTGAAGGCTTCACAGCCTCATCACTTCAAAATGTATGCTGGTGACGCCCCCTGGTGGTGGTGATCTTGGACATGGATGAGTGATGTGAAGCATTTCCACATCTTATCTAATTGCCATAATCCACACACAGAGATGAAGTCAGATGGTAACAGGAATATTTCTGTTCGCCTAAATACAATTTAAACTTATATAATGAATCATCCTTGAGGCGCTGATGTGACTGTTGACAGATCGCTGGTGCTCTGTGGCACAAATGGTAAAAGGCAAATGCTGGATCATAAGGATTTATAAATACTAGATAATGAATGAAAATTCCTCCGTCCACAAGAGTAATGTTTCACATCGCACCAATAAACAGCGAATATAATTTTTGCGGTATATTTATTTATATATTTGCATCGTTAATGCATACACACAATTGTATTGATGTTATTTTAAACCTAATGTTTCCACAGTTTTTATGAAAAATACTAAAATACTTTAATTATTATTAATTGTTATATTTTGAATTAAATATTTTCGCCTAAAACAGTCACATTTAAACAAAAGAAAAAGTAATAATAAAACAATAGCCTTAGAGGAACACTGTCATTTCTGACGGCCGACAGCAGTGTCCTGAGTGGTTCTGCTTTAAGAATGGAGACTGGCATAATACATGTTCTTGCCTTGGGTTAATGTTTATAAACAGTTAACCATATTGCATACAAGTTTGATTTAGGCTCAGTTATAAACCTCTTTGCTTGGAAGCGGCGGCTGCAGGAGACTTTCAGCACCACGGACAGAGACCCTGAACCTGCCGTAGGCCTGCTCTCCATCTTTCATCAATTTATCAATAATCTATCAGATCAGTGTGATATTATTGATATTTTCTGGGTATTTTACTTTGGGTTTACTTACTCTCTGTTGATTGAAATATTGTGTACATTGCACAATCCTTAAAAAACACTCAAATGAATGAGTGAGGGCATGAAAGTATGTTGATAAATATGTATTTTTTTTAAACAATGAACATAAAAGTTTAGAATTTGGAAACTTGCTACTTTCTTTATGGACCTTCCTCTACATGTTGCCTCAGAGTTGAAAATAACCTCTCAACCTAATTTAACGCTGCAGATTTTCCTTGATTAAAACCAAACCTTTAAAAAAAACACAAAATGTGCGCCTGGGTGTTCACATATAGGCCTATATGCATTTTCTAACAGTGTGTCGGTTTAATGTTGTTGCAACCTTCTACCTCTTTGACAGAGATTCTCTTTTGCTCTGACCCAACCCAGCTCTGTTGGTCCCAGCCAGCGAGCATGTTGAACCATCAGCTGAGGGAGACTCTCTGATGTTCTGCAGGTGATAACATCAGGAGAGCTCTATGCTATATCTATGGATCCATGAGTGAGGCCATGCTTCGCTCCAACCTCAACCCGTCTGCTCAGCAGTGTGTGAGCGCCATAGACTCTACATAGTTCAACACACAAGAGACAATTATGTGGCTGGTCTGAAGGCGGAGAAGTCAGACAGTGCGCTATTATTGTAGATGAACTTTGTTATAAAAGGTAACAAATAGGATGAAAGTATGATTACAGAACATGATGTTTGAGATATCGACAGTGCAGCTGCTGCCTATCGTGGTCAGACGGTCTGCAGCAAAGTAAAACACGTTCACTCTTACACTTCACACATACATGATAAAAACACATTTACAAATAATCAAGTGAAGGATTCTTGTTTCCTTTCTTTAGATAATAGTGCAGTGCATACCTACTGTAGTTACTGTGAGGACTTAAGTTGTTTTTGTTATGTAATAGTTTATATGTAAACTATAGTGTAATGGTTTATTTGTTTTGCCACTGAGTCCTTATCGTGTTATAATATAGTGTGCTAAAAAGTATTTTGCAATAAAGTATGTAAGACTCCCTATAATAAGGTTTCTTGGCACAACAACGAGCTCCGGGTTCCCTACAATCCTTCCACAATCCCAGCTACAACATTAGTTTGTAAGTATGGGATTATCATGAAGACATTTTCACGTCACACTAGGAAAAGTCAGGTGTTAAATTTATCACTGATTTGCGATGTGAAGAAATATTCTTACCACACAAAGAACCCAACGCTTCTCCGGCCACAACAAACTTAACCCAGACTTATTTAATGATTGTGCCGCACACATTAATTCAACACATGTTCCTCCTGAGCTCTCATCCATATATCATCTTTACAAATTTGATGTAAACAGCAACTGAGCGGACCTGTCGTCTCTAGACAGGAGAGACTTTCAATAAGTCTGTGTGTTATCAATACGAAAGGGACACTTTAAGCTCCGACTTTATTCTACTGTCTCCTGTTTACATACCAACCAAATTCTGCCAGTCTCTGAGAGTGGCAGTAGCCCATGTGTCCATTAGCACATTAATCATGTCCCGCTCAGCTGCTCCGCACCAGCAGATGGCGACAACATTTAACAAAAATGAGAGCTGATGGTGGGTTGGTACCACTGAAGATAATTAGTTAGAACCCTCCTCAAAACAGAAAAACCCTTCAGTAAATGTTTCTGATATGTATTAAAACTACCAACATTGATAACAGAAAAAATAAGAAAAAAATGTTAACATTTTGATCCAACAGAGTAAAATGGCCTGGAGAAAAACGAGGCTACTCATGACACTAGATTCACATTTTTCTGCAGCTGTCGGTGAGACCCTTGACATCCAGCAAAAAGCTGGGGTTGTCTCAGGTTTGTAGGGTGCCTTATCCACACTGCATGTTTCAGTTATTTCTGTATTTGTTTGATATTATTCAGATCAATGTTCAGTGTTTAGTTCTGAGCCATTATCGTGCTTTTAGCTGTGTCCTGACCCATAGTGTGTCATAGTGGCTTTCTAGGCAGTACATTTCACACCAGAATTATTTTATAGTCTTGAGATTTCATTGTACTCTTCACACAGCAAATCAGCCCTGAACCATAGCAGAACCACCTGTGATGCTCC
The DNA here is from genome assembly GCA_900302695.1 of Helostoma temminkii. Lineage (NCBI taxonomy): Eukaryota > Metazoa > Chordata > Actinopteri > Anabantiformes > Helostomatidae > Helostoma > Helostoma temminkii. Next base: position 12,712 of record OMLM01007369.1, on the reverse strand, counting down.
ACAGCAGGTACAGTTTCCTTTTCTTTTTAGCACCAAGCTGACTTAACCTCCAGTTTTGACTTATCTCTTCAAACATTGTCACTGTGACTTGTCAGTACACATTTTAGCTAATTCTAGTCCATTGTGCATGCATTTTAATTTACTGTATTATTTAAAATTGATTATATTATTAATCTTTTATGTTATTAATATTCAATTAAACCATAGTGTGATTTATATGTTCCTTACTTGCATTTTTTCCTTTTGTCAGTTCCAAGTTATTTCACAAGTTAACTTTGTGAGGGTGCCATGTCACTGTCACCAGTTTATATTTCTCTTGCTGTTACCACTACAGGAGAAGTAGGAGAACATAAAATACTGTATGTCAACCAGATGTTGACAGATGAAAATGGCAGAGAGAGAATGTACTCTCAGGATTTCCTATGTACTTATTTATAAGTCTAATAAAAATAGTCAATCAATTTCTATTATTATTATTTAATAAGATTAATCTACTTATATTATTTAAGTTCAAGGTTACTTTTGTTTTTGAAGCTTGGCTTAACTGTGGAACTGTGTTTTTTCTTATTCACTTGTTAAGTAAATGTAACAGTCCTCTGCACTATAATCTTGCAGGATCCTGCAGGTATGACAACCCTCAGTGGCTGCAGCTCCACCCAGTTTAAAAGAAACATTAACCACTAGATGGAGACAGTGTCCAGAGAAAGAAACCACATTTTACCTGATGGAGCTACACATCTGTCATTTCTCAGTCTTCTCAAAGCATTGAAGCTTGCTCCTCATAGACTGCAATGCTGTGGATAAGAGAAGGAGTCTTGAAGAAATGCTGTAGCTACGTTGAACCAGAAACAAAACAGATACACACGCTCAACCTGGAGATACAGTTTTCACTCTTTAAAAATTCTTGTCTTTATTATGTGCGGCCACAGCGCTTAAATGCTGAGAAAAAAATCTGTTTATTTGGAAAAGAAAATGTAAATATTGACTTATAGACTTTACCCACTGCTTTGAAAATGCCACTCACACGTTAATGAAAATTATTTCTCATCAGATGAAAAAGCAACTGGTTTAACTGGAGTTCTAGTTACAAAATTAAACACACACATGACCACTCACTGTAGGTGAAATCTGCGATTGTAGTACTGCATCCTGGTCACAAGACTGTGCACAACAGCTATGGTGCAGAGGAAAAAACAGCAACAGCCACAGGCTTTATAAACTCCTGCTTATGTAGAATATAAAGACAAGAAATGGCCTCAAAAATGACAATGTTTAACTCAGAAAACAATATAGGACATATTATCCTTATCTAGAAATGGCTTGTCAGGCCACACTTTTTGAGAAAATGGTTAATCCAGAGTAAAGGGAATTATGACTTTAGGTTTTTTACAGTACGTGTATACAAACAAACTATAGGTACGCTACAAGTAAGTTCTGACACAAGTGTAAATGAGAATACAGGATTACTGAGCGGAGGGTGTTAATGTACATGTGTAAGAAAGTGTCGAGGCAGGGCAAGGTCATGAGTTGGAATTTTAAGGGTCTATATTTAAACTCCCTGGTCTCCAGTTTCTGCAGCTGTCGCCAAGTTTAAGTTCAGCACCTTGAGCCTTTCTCTGTCATGTTGTAGCTGTAAACCCGACAGAAAGAGTGAAGCAGAGTCTCTCGTCTGCCCGTCAACCTTTATCTCTGGAAGCTGAAACCAGTACGGAGCTAACACACACTGAAATGCACTGAAAAATTGTTGTTGTGCTACAGCCTCAGAGTTGCTGTGTATTTGTCATTTACTCACTGACGACCTGCCTAATTACTAGCTCAGCTTACATCACACAGGACCTGTATGCTACCATGACTTCATAAAGCATCACACTGTATCACTTACTACTGCACAGAGTGCTTGTTACAGATTTTACATTGGTCTTACTGATTATAAAGGACGTGAAGGTCTCTTTCTCTCTTTCTCTTTCTCTTTCTTTTCTTTCTTTTCATTATGCATGTTTTTTTCATCACACACCCTGCATACATGTTACACATCTGCACATACCTACATACACACATACACATCACTGTATCATCAAATCATCATACTGGGATCATATTTATGCCAGTTTTGATGGATAAAACAATTTATTTTGTTACTTTTTTTTTTTTTACCTCTAGCTCTAAGTAATTATAATGAAACATATGCACAGCGTGAGCTGTGAATTTGTCATGCATTATATATTTTTACAATTACCAAACAGTCATATTCATAGTTAGTTACAGTATGAAACAAGCTATCCTCACAAAGGTTTTACTGCTTTCTTTTTACCTTAATTTACTTTTACTGCGCTGTTTGAGAATTTCATTAAAATTAATGGTTGTTTAAAAAACAATATATTTGAGTTTTATTTTTGTATTTTCATGATCGGTTATTTGGCACTTAGTTATAATATTCACACTGTTCTATAAAATGTCTCAACTCAGTTACATTTCTATTATATAATTTCAGGGTTTTATTTATCTGCACACAAACATGTTTTCTGGCTGAAGATATTAGCAGGAGAACGATCAAACATGTTATTCTTTCCTGCTATAAACCTACTTTTTTGACAATTAAGCGACTCTTAAATGTTTTCCAACTGCACCAAATTCAACCTTAATAAAGTCTTTTTGTTTTGGTAGAGAGAGATAACTACTTTTTTTTTTGCGTAATTAGCTACCACATAACATAAACATGTTTCCCCTCTATGACAGAAATCCTACTAATTTAGTATTCAGGTCTGTACTTTGTAAGTAAAACCATTCTTTACATCCACATATAGATGTAAAGATAGATAGATAGATAGATAGATAGATAGATAGATAGATAGATAGATAGATAGATAGATAGATAGATAGATAGATAGATAGATAGATAGATAGACAGGCCCTGCATCTGCTGAAGTAGTGCCACTGTGCAGTGGCAGCTCTGTGCCTAATAACAGAGCTTAGCTGGCATAACAGAGCTGGTGGCACGTTGGTGTGGCAGCAACTCAGAGAGAGCCTGGTAATTACCACCGGCCGCTGACACCATGCCGCAAATACACCAGTCAGCAGTGAGAGGACACTGGGAACAGTGGCATTTCCCCCTCCCTCTGCCACCAGGGTGATCTTTCTCTGCCCTCACCTTGGACACACTTGACTGGACTATAAGCACTGATGAAGGCATGAAGGTTTTCTCTCTGGAGAGGCCCGCTGGAAAAACATACTACAGGGCCGGAATGGGAAGTTTATTTTGCTTGGTGCATGGATATTGAGGGATGTGGGGTTTGTGCACAGGACTTCATCACTGCAGCACTCCGACTCCCTTCTTCCTCTTTCACTGTAATTTCAGTTCATCCTGATTTCTAATTCCTCACTCATTATACTGTTAAACCTTCTATTTTTTGTGCTATCCTGTATTTCCCTCTCCTCACCACCCTCCATGGTCCTCTATCATCTGCAGGCTAAAATAGGCCCAGCAGCTTTTCTCTGGGCCTTTGTCCCTGTTCAGGGAGACGTTTGGCACACAGAGGATCGTGTTACAACTTTCATTTCCTGAATGTTTTCTCTTTTTTTTCTGCTTGGAACCAAGAAGGGTATTTTATCCCGCTCTGCAGTATGAAGATGAAGGGCAAGGGGAGCAAGACGGCAGCTCAGATTCAGGCTGCTGTCACTCCAGCGTCTGCAAACAAATAAAGTACAAACTGCACATAGCTGCAGGGCCCTGGTGGAGGGTGGCTGTGGTGTGGTTTGGAAACAGTGGGGATGTGGATCATGTGTGTGAAACAGGGGGGCACTGGTTACTTGAGCTATTTGTGAGCCCCAGGATAGGTGAGGTGATGCCCCTCTGGAGTGTGAGATAGATTTCATTATCCCATATCCCATACCACTTCCTCTTGTTGTGTCTGCCAACCTCGTCCCTCCCCAAAACCCCTTGAGCCCAGAGCACCGATGTGTCTGTGTTTAGACCCATGGATTTTTTCTGGCTTGATTTAAAAGCAGAACAACTACCAATAACAGTCTGCAGAAATATCAATTATTTTTTCTTTTGTGAAATATTGGTATAATATGATACTACACACAGACACAATGGCTCTGGTTATGTCTGGCTCCTGTAAAGATGCCATTAAACCTCTTTTACGCTCTCCACCTTCCAGCACTGTATGATACCAAGCTAATCTCTAATTGGGATTACCTTTTGTCAACTTGTTGTTGAATGCATAAATCTGGCTTCGTTTAGTTCAATTTTTGTCAACAAAGCCATCACTGCTTCGTGCTAGTACTTCTTCCTACTAACGACACAAATCTTTACTGACAAATGACCAACACTGTTTCTTTCATTAAAGGCACAGTTATTTCCTCAAACAGCTGGGTACTGTAGTTTTTGGCAAATGTTTCTGAAAAAGAAGTAAACAGTGGATAAGCACCGGAGAATATTTACAGCAGCAGGATGGTTTTTGTGGAATTAACTCAAAATAAACTACAGATCCCATGTTCATGATAAAAAAAGGAGTATGTCACCCAGCGCAACAACATAACCTACTGATGTGTTTTTAATAGTTTTTGAACAACAATGTTGATCTCTAAAAACTCTACACAGTTTGGATGTTATATTAAGTACTATACCTAAATACACATAGTACCATTTTGAGTTACTTATGCTATATTTATATTTGTTTTACAGTATTAGTTACCAGTTACCTTATGCAGGTTTAGATTTTTATAAACTAATAAAATGCTGATTAATTATTTAGGCATTAACTCCCTGTCATTGTATAAGCTGATCTCTTTTTTTTGCTTTATTTTTACTCTTGAGAATTTGTCACACAAATCTGGATCAGACTTCTACATTTATGTTATGCTGTTTGACTTTCGCATTTTTATTATTATACATTATTTACTAATGACGATGCCTTACATAATGCCTCATAATGATATCTTGGTATGGTTTAAATGGATTTTAACTCCCCCATGTTTTTAATTGAAGTGAAAAAGGACATGGTTACCTGTTATAAGAGCCCCCTGAATTAAAGTTTAGGTTTGATGATATTCTATACCTCATATTAATGATCAGTGAACCCAAAAGAATCCATCATACTAACAACAACTGTCTGTGTTTCAGAACTTGATATATTGTATTGCTCCAAGCCATTGATCTCATTGTTGTTGAGTTAAAACTCAGTGTGCCACAGAGCTGCACAAAGTGTTTCCTTAGTATATTTTACGTTGACCTGTTCCACATAGACTGTCTTGTTGCTGTAAGTATCTTGTCTTTACCGTAAATACTGAAAATCACTAAACTCAGGAAAATTGCTAAACCTTAAAAATGTGCAACACTGATGTAAAGTTTGTTCTTCAGCAGCAAACAGGGATACTGTAACTATTTATGGCTGGGCTGAGATTTAGTTCGTTTCGTTTGTGTCAGTAATAAAAGTTCATTAACATCCGCCTCATCTTTAAATACTGCAAAATCACTGTAAACTATAAACTATTGTAGGAAATTTTTATTTGAATAAATTATTTAAATAGTATTTTGGATATTTATTCCTGTGCTTTAATCGCCCCTTACTGTAGGTGTGTTAATAAACTGTATGAGGGAAATGTAACATTGTTTACAGCTGATATTTCTCCCAGGTGTGTTCCCCTCAGTCCAGTTTGTCACCAATATGAAGGAATATTCAATATGAATGAGCAGAAAACTACACAAATAGCTGAAACGGACTTTAACAACATTTGTTAAATCCTCAAAACATCCCAGAATAATGAGACACTTTCCTGTTCAAAAACACGAGACTGTTGCAACTATCACTTTTCTCTCCACGTTCCAAAAATATAGATATTTGATTCTCAGCAACCAGAGCTGGGTTTTGTCTCAGGAAGAGTTTGCTATATGAGCCTGTGCCTTCTGGCTACATTTCTTTTATACAAGTCCCCTATTGTAGACATTATACACTCGCCTTATCTTGTCTTCTGTCTTCTCCTCTTGTGATGTATTAGAAATTTTTCCCCTTTTGCTCAGGTAATGTATATGATGCTGTCCTTCATTTCACATTAGACATGCTATTTAACACTGTAATAGTCAGGGATCATTGGTAGAGTCTCCTCCTCCTTGTGTCTGAACCCTGGGTCATACATCACTCATCTGACTGGAAGAAGATAAATATTTCTTTCAGCTCTATCACATATGAGTTTCCTGAGTGGCTTCCTATTCTTGTGAGTGGGAGCTGTCTTTGGCTCACAGCTCCCCCTCCAGAATAAGTAACATATTTTAGGCAGAGTAGTGAAATCTCTCTGATCTCTCCATAGTTGTATCATAGAAATATGTCAGATTTAATGCCACTGTCATCCAGAAAATGTTTTGAGTTTTACTTTTATTTTCCTTTGTGCACACACACACACACTCACACACACACACTCACACACAACCTGCATCTGCCTCAGGGCACAGCCAGGCAGGAACATTGTCAGATCCATGCATCATTGGTAAGAAAATCTCTCTACCTCCCCCCTCCCACACCACCACCCATCCCACTAAGGCAGACCTGAAAAGATCCTTTTGTCCCTCATCACCCGCCTGCCTGCCACCACTCCCCCTTTTCTCCCCCACCCCACATCTCTCTGACACACACCCCTCATACAGTCTATGGTTATGGATACCTGGGACTGTCTCACACCCAGTTCCCAAGTGGGGTAAAGCTTCCTGCAGGCAGCAGACCATGTGAAGCCAACTCAACCAAAAGTTCCTCATCTTTAGATTTTGTCCTTGGATGAGATGTTCACTGAATCTAATGCCAGAGAAAACACTAACCCAGCCGAGGCACACGGCACAGACTCATGCGGGCTACTCTCCATGTTTATTTGCACACGTCAGGGCCCTTCCTGCTGTTGATTTAGAGCCACTGCCACTTACAACTATGACAAATGAAATGCCCTCCTGATGACTTGGACTCTGTTTGCCATCAGCAGCTGTTGTTACTGGCACTGGGCTGCTCTAGTCTGACGTTACCTCCAGCTTTTGTCTTCTTGTCTATAGGCTGCAGCACGCCTTCCACTTGCTCTCGTTGCATGGCTGATGAGAGGAAGACACACTGTGTGGCTGATACAGCACAAAGATTTATGAATGCACAAGCTGTCCATCCGCATTCGGAAGCAGTGGATTCGAGCGTGATTAAAAGCACTGTCAGAGTTTCCGTGTTGGATTGATTTTAGTCTCTTGCACATCCTGAAGGTGACTCTGATCGTCTCTCTGTCTTGTGGCACAGAGCCCGTTTAATCCATGCAGTGTCTGTTCTTTGCTGGACATGTTGTCATTAGATTAACAGGTATGAGGAGTCACTTTGTTGGCTTTGTGATCACCTGTTTGTTAATTTGTGAGTATTTAGCCACACTGTGTGCCAAGAGTGTGAGACATGTACTCTGATCAGAAATATCTATGATCTACAGGACCTCTGCTGAAGGCATGAGGACAATAGTTTGGGAAGCCTTTATGTGTAGGCTATTACAGTAAACATTTATTTATCTTTTTAATTCTTCTACCTAGAAGTTTTACCTTTATTTTATATATTTATTTTTTTAAATAAAATGTTGTATATTATAACAAACAGCTTAATTTCACCTTAAGAATTTTCCCAACTGATAAATGTTTGTGTTTGTGCATTTGTTGTTGTTCATATGAAAAGGTGAGTCTCAAACAGGTAATGGCACTGAATTTTAAAATCAGGATTTTGAATCAGAAGTTGAAAGTTATGGGACGGTTTTCTCCTTCTGAGAGTATCTTTCGATTTGACTTTTATTTTGCCCTAAATATTTGATGTTACAGGCAAATAGGTAAGATTGAAAATAACATTTTCACTTGACCTTAACTTAAATTTTGAGGTATTTTTATGCTGCTTTGGTTCTATGTTTCCATCTACTCTAACTGATTTCAAGGGAAAACATTACTTTGCATTGCACTGTGTTTATCTGACAGCTGAGTTTATGTAAATCAGTTGATAAAATATGATGCATTGCTTATTAGATTTATTAATAAGATTTAACCAAAAATCCTGTGATGCAACAGAAATAGATTGACCTTGATCAACTACAATCACCAATGATAATACACCAGTAAAATAATGTCAAACACTGTCAAACACTGCCATTCATGCCATTTACATTTAGTAAATCCTGTTGCTAATACTCAGAGCAGGACTTCTACGTATAACTTTTAGTTTGTGATGTTGCTGTTTTCTCATAAAGAAATGATCTGGACATGTATTTCCCCATTGCTTTGGGTACAAAATATAAAAAGAAGAAGGACTGACCACAACCGTGCTAATTGAAGGGTCTGCTGAGGACAAACGGCCAGACATATCACTCAAACACAACCATATGGAAAGCTGTAGGTGATGGATGGGGAGCACAGCCCTGGTGTTTTCAGTAGACCTGAGAGAATAAGAAGGAGACAGAGGGAGGCCTCTGGGATGTAGAATACCTCAAGGTCCCCTCCACTGAAGCCGGGGCTCTGCAGCCTGCAGCCCTGCAATCTTCGCAATCAGGCAGTAATGCTAGCAGCGACTGTTTCAGATTATGCTCAGGAAATCCACGGTGCTCTCTGCTCAAAACAATTTACCCTGACATGAGCCCAAAGAGAGGACTGGGGGTGGGGGGACATGAGAGCTGTCCTCACCAGATTCCTGTTGTCAGACCACCAGATTCTCATAACCTCTCCAACTATGCTTCTCGGTTTATTATTATTATTATTACTACTATTATTATTATTGTTATTATTGTTATTATTGTTATTATTATTATTATTATTATTATTATTATTATTATTATTATTATAGTTGTTGCCCAGGTTATTATTGACCTATAATATATATATATACTCTTGTTGGCTATATTTTCACAATATTGTGTTTATAGTTACGTGTCTTGTTTTGTTTTGTTTTGTTTTGTTTTGTTTTGGCATCTATTCCATCAAGCAGTGAACTTTCAACTTTTTTCCACATGGGATTCCCTTTGTCATAAAATCCAGACTTGGTTGAATGTGGCTCTTTCCCATGGCCCAGAACCGACAGAACAAACTCTCGCAGAGAGCAAAGAAAACACGGCAACAAAAAGCAAATGATCCGCAGCACTCCGACTAAAATTGACGAAAAAGAGAAAAACCCTCTGCCTCCTACAGCCAAACATGTTCAGACCCGATATTCAAAGGAAACAAAGCTGGTCCATGTGTACACAACAGCCTCCTGACTGACAGCTGCTGATGTTGACTCACATTTATATAATTAAAATTCCCTTCATGCGTCTGTGTTTGAATTATGTTTTGAATTAGCATTATTATTGTTTAAACCAAAGATCCCGTAGAGCTGGATTTAATCTCTAAACTATAATTACTCCAAATTTTCTGATAGAAATTCATGTATCAAAATAGGTCTGTGTCTTGTTTGGCATTTTTTCATGTCGTGTGCAGATGTTCGGGGATACACTACTTCTGAGCAGCAGGCAAAAACACCCTTCAAGATGACAACACCAAAAATGTATAATAATAGAAAGCAATAACCTTCTTTCCTTCAATTTGCGATAATTAGCGGCAAAAGTCGGGGTTTTCCTCCTGATTCGTGTGGTTTTCTCGGGTTTGAGGGCCAGGATCTCTAGAACAGTAATAATATTATTAGCCATACATTAATGTCTACACGCTATTTTTCCATCTAAATACACAAAAACACAGAGACAAATGTATTACTTTTGTTTTATTGGAAACTAATTACCATGAGTCTAATGAAAACGTTACCTCTTAGTTTCCGTCGCAGGAGCTTGCTGTAATTCTTAACAAAATATCATAAATTAAGCAAATGGGAAGTCCATGTTAAGTGTTTCGTCGAGTTAAGAGTTTCAGAGAGTTTCTTGAGTTTGTTTTCGTGTGCAGGAGATCAGAAAACCTCCTGTCAGGGGCATATACAGGTTAAGCGCATGAAGTAATTTTGTTCTAAACCAAATTTAACGACAGACAAGTCAGTCTTTATTATAAGGTAGGCTACTATAGTGTTATCTCATACATGTACTCAATCTGATACACTTATCAGTCTTTTTTTCTGGTCTTTGTTTTTGTAAAATAGAATAATCTGGCAGCCTCTTTAAGAGCCCAAATCCACAAGACTGGAGGTTAGAGGTCCCAACAAGGAATCCTGCAGTTGGTGCGGGTGTCCGTGCATGCTGTGCACCGGCTGTGGGGCCCCCAGGCCGGACATGGGGTAAGCAGAGGCCCCGGGGTGGTTCATGTTGCCCTGGAGCAAAAGCGCTGAGTTCTGGTCGGGGCTCTGTGGAGGAGAAAACTCGTCCTCCGAGCTGGACATGAGAGACTTTCCTCCATCCAGTGGGGACAGCTGGTTCTGTTTGTTGCCGCCTGCGTTGCTGTTTTCACTGTTCTCTCTGGAAATGACAACAGGGGAAAATATTACAAAAAGGTGCCAACATAGGATTATGGCGTGAGAGCAGAATGTGAGGTGGGCCTGTAGAAAACATTTTGGGAAAAACAATACAAAATGATGCCAAAATTAATTTATAGTATCGCCCAAAAATATAACAGGCCTTGGTCTTGAAGAAAATCTAAACAAAGATGTCTAACATCGCAGTTTTCACAGTTTTGTGTAGATTTTATTTAGTCTAGTCGTTGCGTCGTAATACACCTTCTTATTTATTCCTTTTAAAATGTATGTAATTTAACATTTAATAATGTGTCCAAAAATGCTGCTGTTTTTTGATGTTCTATGTTTGTTTGTTTTGTTTTTTTTAATCAAAAAGCCAATAACATTATTTTCATAACCGAAGTGTATTTTAGATTTATGTAGTTTGGATCCTAAGACGAGTCAAATGTTTGTGAAGAAAATTAATCATTTGTCAACAGCATGCTACTGTTTACCCACCGTCACAGAATCAGGACAGCACTGATTTGGAGACACAAACATGCCCAAAAATTAAGAAATAAATTCAAATTTTAATTTGAAATAAACACTTTTCCATGTAGTCTATTTATCTTTCTACTCTGCCTCTGTCTCTCAGTGTGAATACTGTCAGAGCAGTGGCTCTCTCTCGGGTTTCCAAGGTTGCTTGTCACCACATTTTGGTAATATTTTCCTAAGCTGAACATTCATTTGCTGCTGAAAACATGTTAACGAAAACGCGCATGTGCTTAATCAGAATTTACAGAGGGGACCGAGCTGGTGTCAGTGTACCGTACCTCTCCTTCGCCTCCGCCGCTCTGTCTCTCTGCCGTCTGTTTTTGAACCAGTTGCTGACCTGCGTGGTGGTCAGTCCTGTGGCCTCAGCTAACTCTCTCTTTTCCCGCGGGGACGGATAAGGGTTATGCGTGTACCACTCTCTCAGGACTCCCCTGGACTTCTCCTTAAAGCAGTAACTGGTTTCCTCGCCGTCCCATATCGTGCGGGGCAGCGGGAATTTCCTCCGCACCCGGTACTTCCCTACAGCTCCGAGCGGCCGGCCGCGCAGCTTCTCCGCCTCCACATAGTGCGCCTTCAGCCACAGCTGCTGCAGCTTCGGATGGTTGTGTGGAGAAAATTGGTGGCTCTCCAGGATCTTATAGAGCTCTCTAAAGTTCCCCCGGTGAAAGGCCACCACAGCCTTCGCCTTGAGGACGCTCTCGTTCTTGTGGAGATGATCGCAAGCGGGTAGAGACCACAGGAAGCGGCCGAGCCTCTCCAGGTTTCCTCCCTGCTGCAGCACCTCGCAAACGCACGCCACTTGCTCCTGCGTAAAACCGAAGGACGGTAATATCGACATGATGTCCGAGCTCTGTCCTCAGTCCAAAGCGTCGTATCCAAGCCAATAGCTGACGTTTATTTTGCGCGTTTATAGTTTCTTTTCGCTGTGCAATCCAGTTCAATCCGTCCGCGCAGCACAGGCCTATAGACCATCCACTCCACTGCAGCCCCTGATGCGCGCAGCAGATTGGGATGTTGATTGTTGGGACAATTTGTTCCTGCTGGAGATATGTCAGGCTTAAAGGGAGCCTGTGCGTTTCGGTGATTGGCTCTCCCTCTGCCCTGCACACTGTACAGCGGAGCAGGACTGACTTTGCAGCTCCGTTTCCTCCCTAGAGGCTGTGCGTCAGGGGCTGAAATAGGAGCGCTCCCACCTCCCGCCCCCACAGTCCCTCTCCAGCTTCAGCTGAGGGAGCAGAGCAGCACCTAAACACTAATCAATTATTACAGACCTCTTAAAAAGCCTTATTAACATGTTCTGAATATACGTCTTCTATAATGGCGACTACATGGCTTCGCCACGTGGGGAAAACCACATACTGTATCTCCATTGTTATCAGTAACCATTGTGAGTGGAAGGTAAACCCACAAAGCAACAAGCTTTTTATTTGTGGAAGAATGTTTGTGCGCTTTTGAGGACTGAAACACAGAAGACAGATCGTTCTAAACTTAAACAGGCCTCATGATACATTAAATCTTCACTGATATTTATTCATTTTGGTCTTGTTTCGTCAGGCACCTTTTTATTTAGTCTGAAGTCACAGCTGATTGTCAGATTCAGATTCAACATGTTGTCAAATCCCCACTTTTCATAGCCTATTAATCACAAAAGACGTTTATTTTATGAGGTGTTTTAATTTCATTGAATAAGCGATAGTTTGGTCCCAACTACTAGTCCCGTCTTTTATATGGGTACCTTGTACTACCTGCCAAACGTGTTATGG
>OMLM01007363.1:56879-79006 GCA_900302695.1 Helostoma temminkii | reverse complement strand
TAATAGTTTTATAGTTGTACTTCAAAAATGACAAGACAGACATACAGTACTTAAATGATAAGTCACAAGGGTGACATCAAATCACCTTCAGCTCAGGTCAGAAAACAAACGGCAACACAGTTGATATTTCAGTTCAGCTCTGAAAATGCACAGATGCAAATATCTTGCATTTTTTCTGTAATTAAAAAAAGAAAATCTGAGTTGAAAGTGAAATGAACAGAACCCTGGTCAGTATATATAGTCACATAAAAAACGAACTGAACAGACAATTGTTTTAATACATTGCAGGTTCTATGCGTGTTTCAGTGATGGTCATGTCACTGCTGGAAAAATGTGTTCATATTAATATGAATGCATTTATTTTGAAATGTTACAGTATTTTAATAACACTTTCACGAACCTTGGGGCAAGCATTGATGACAAAGGTCAAATGATGTCAATGCCTGCTAATGAGGCTTACGAAAAGCAACCCCTTAAAGCAACATAAGCTGCAGAACTATATGTATAAATAAGGTCTGTGAAAATGCATAAATAACCAACCAAAAACTACAGAAAGGTGTTCAATTACAAACAAAACAGACAGATAAATAAGTCCTTAAAGTGCTCCGGAAATTTGAACATTTAAGTCCCTTTGCTGATGAAGATCATGTGATATGATTGAAAACCTGCTAATCGGACCTTAAGGTGAGACTTCAGTGTTACTCTGGCAATCCAACACAGTGAACATCATGTTTGCTTTTGTTGATGTCAAATTCAAACAGGCATATTATTCAGCATGATGGATTAAAGTGGAATAAAAACTAATGGATGCATAAAAATGGATAAAACCCATTGAAAATTGTAAAAAGATAGTAGGTTTATCATTGTATTGCTCTACATGTGCAAAACATTGGAACCGTCCTTTAACTATTTGAAAGGGTAGCCAGACAGGCTTTTGCTTTTAGTGATGTATTTTCTGCCCAATGTCAAACAGAGGGAAACATTTATGAGAAATAAAAAAATAAACAACAGTAAAATTTGATGTAATTGTGAGAAAGTGTACAGTATTATTAAGAAAAAGCTAAAATAAGCTAAAATGTCAATATTCAACACAGTTGTTTGAATAATCTTCACAGTGTGCATGGAGAAATGAACCAACAGTGGTTCAGTACTGGTACTGTTGTCTCCTTTTACTGGTCCGTCTCTTTTTCCAGGACTTCTCACATTATAGGTCAGTATGTACAGTATGTATACTCTGTTTCTGTTTATGCTGTGTAAGCATTGATGAGAGTCGGCATGACTACAACTTCCAATACAGGTGTATTTGTGTCATAAGGGGAAAGTGGAAATGAGTTTTCTGTACATTTTAACAAAAATCAGAGGTGAGAATAATCGATTGGTTTGCTTTATTCTGTGAAACTGCCATCAACAAGACGAGAACCTCCAAATATTTTTTTTTGATGGCTCATTTTCACCGTTCTACCCATGTGACACAAATACAGACATTTCTGCTAGAGGTGCGATCTCAACATGGTTTCAGGAAGTGTTTCATTCGTCACTCTGATGAAACTGTTGCGCTCATTTCAGGACTGATATGCAGGATTGTCGTTTTACCTGCAGTCAGATGAGGAGACTGATACCACAGTCTCAAAAACACACAACACAACCCTGACACACAATGATACTCAGGTGGTAAAGTATTACGACATGTAGGACTGCAAAAATAGACGAGACAAAGTAAACGCCACATGAAAACTATTAAATGTAAAATGTATTTTTAATGAGTATTAGCTCAATAACTCCTTTTATGAAATAGAATAGTGTGTGTGCTGACTCTATTGTGCTGACTCTTATTTTTCAGTTTATTCTGTGATGCATGTAATATCGATCTTCTGAAGTGGCTCTGAGCACATTGGCAAAGACAATTTCCAAAATATGGCACAATTCTTTGAAATATAACAATGCAAAAATTATGAATTTTGGTTCCATAATAATTGGATGTAAAAACACTGTACTGTATACTGCATTATAAGTAGTAAGTATCAGGTTTAGTGTCGTATATCAGTATCAAGTATGTTTTTATCATATATCTAAAGGGACTGAAGAAATAACAGGCACATAATACAGTCTAATTCAATTCAATACAACAAGCCAGCAAAAAAATTGTGTGAGAGAGGTGTTGATTCATGGTAGGACTGTGCTGTACTGCACCTTATTTATGTGTGTATATAACTGTAGGATCCACGAATACAAATAAAGTACAAACACTTCCTGAACCTCAAGTGATTCTGGTACGGAGGACAAGCATCGATTGGTGCCGTAAAGGTAACCGAATGCATTTGTGTTGTTGAATGGACCTCAGTGACGATGTGAGAGGAAATAAACTCTCAGAACTCGAATCTCTATCCACATTTAAAGCCTCTTTCAGGCTGATGATGATCATGCAGCTTGGAAACTGTACAGATTACTGAATGGACTTCATGGACCTTCAGGTCATGAAAATTACTCGGCACAAGAACTATGTAAACTTTTGATTTTGTTTAAGTTAAAAAACAGACAGTACACAAAAAACAGGAGATATGAGGATTTCAAGTGAGTGACAGCAGCATTATGATAGTGTTTCTGTTTTCACATGCTCTAAGGTCTGCTGCTCAGAAAGAGACGCATAGCAAAAGAGTTCAGTCAACATTCAGGCATAAACCCCTAGAGCTTGTAATGAAATTAAATGTTTGACTAAACCCTCCTTGGCATTAAAAAAGTTTCTAGGAGTCAATCGACATTTACATGTCGCTGACGGAACTCTTCCTCTGTATGTCTCTGATCCACAGGCACCACAAACAGACCGTAGAAAAACAGTAGCTTGTTACGTTATAAATACTGGAATAATAAAAATATGAGGGGAGCTTGATTTATCTTGATGTTTCCCCTCCTGAGACCGTTGAGGCATCCGGAGTGATAAATCAAGCAGCCCTCAGCTACTCCCAAGACTTCAAAATGACTTTCAAACAATTACTGTATGTACATAGTCTAAGCTCTGGGACAGCAAGCTAAAGTTAGTCTTGTTTTGCTGGTGTTGTTGTTGTGGTATACTTGTGATTTATCATAATGTAGATGCCAAATATCAATGGCTAGAATCAATGGCTAGGTCCGTCTGTTATCAACAAATGGATAGGTGGATGAGAGAAACATTTATACTCTACATGCACCCACAGCTAGAAATACTAAAGGCGAATGTCAAGGCAAAAATCAGTTTGTCACGGCTGAACTCTGAAAGCACCTCCAGTCAAATAACAGGTAAGACACATGTTGATAAACAAAGAAGAAAAACTTTGTCTGTGACGCACTGAGTCACAAAGATTAAACATCGTGAGGAAAGTTATTTTAAAGATGTCACCATGTTTCTGAAAGTTACACTCCACTGGCACAGTAAAGTTACTAACCGTTGCCATTTGGAGTATAACTCAACTGTGTTGCAACTTGGGTCTTATTTTGGTAGTTTCGGGCAAACTTCTTTTTTTAGAGTTAAAACTGCATGCAAGTATGTGAAATATCAGTAAGGCTTATAATTTGTCCCCATATTGAAACAAATTTGTCCAGAAATAGAAAATGATTAGAATAATCATTGATGATTTGTCGTTACAATCAGCAAACTAATATTTCCTTATTACTCAACTTGGGAAAAAAAAGAAATCAAAGCAACTACAGTAGCCACACATTAGTTTTCATCCTCTTGCTTAACATTCAATCTGATCCCTGCAGGGGATCTTCTCTGTGTAGGAAATTACACATACAAGTCTAATTTAAATGTGTTTCCTCTGGCGCCGCAAGCAAACCTCTGCAATACGACACTACTAGGCTGCGACTTTAGGTTTTGATTGCATTTAGCACTTCTCATTTATTATGCCTGGTGTAGCTTTAGAGTTCTTATAAGTGTTTTGTATAATTACAGATGGTATAAAATAAAGGAGAGAAAAAATAAACTCAAGTTTCATATCTTCTTCACCACTCACGCACACTTTCATCATGACGCACAGACAAGTCACACTGTGCAAAATGCTCACAAGTGATGGAAGCCCTAAGGTTTTAATCTCACTTAAGTCCCGCTACTGCACATGCTGATTGACAATATATGTTTAAAATAATTTAATTTAAAAACTTGCAGCTTGATCACTGTCCAACTTTAGCTCGCTGTCCCATTACTTAATTTTTTGACAGAATTGGGATTTTTTTTGCCAGTCAGAAAGAGAAGTACTGGGCGTACAGCTCTTCTTCTTTTTCAACATATTCTTTGCTTTTTTCCACGTCTGTCCCCCTCGGCTCTGATGGTGTTGCAGCGTTGTTCTCAGGAAGGCTGAGGAAAAAAACAAAAAACAAAAACACATCTGTTAAAATAATAAAAAGGGGGAAATAGAGTTTGATGCTTAATCACTTAATTAACAAACATACTGGCATATAAACAGATAAGCTACGTATATCTTAACAATAATACACACATGGCTTGTCGGGCTCCTTGAGAACAGAAAATAGGTGAAATTCCCTTGCATGCTGTGGTTTTGTGCAGTCTCAACCGATCAGTGAGTTCAAGTAAGGTGGTATAGCAGATGCCAACAAGTGGAAGCTTGATTCCATGCATAAATAGAAGTTGCATTTAAGGAGAATTTACATTACTGTACATTTTTATCACATTCATTCATCCAAAGCGACTTAAATTGTTTCTACAGTCGTGTATTAATTTGTAGTTAGGAATCTTGACTCTTAGGGAAAGTTCAACATTTATTCACATTTCTGCATTTATAGGTAAAATGTAATTGTGACTTTCCATCCATACATATATCACATACATACCCATGTGGTCAGTGGAGCCTATCTTGTGCCATCACACTACTGATACATACATACACAACCACACTCGTGAGCAATAGGGAGAGTATGCAAACTTTCCACGGACACCTCAGGAACAACGTTGAGCTTAAGGTGTTTTCTGGCACAGCAGGGATCAAACAGTATATTTATGTACAAAATAATTGGCTGTAAAATGAAGAAACACCCTGAAAAAAGCTCTAAACTACAACTAGAATTTGAACGATAGATCCAACAATAGTTAAAGCCTCAAACTGATCAATCACCTGATATTTTTTTTTCATATATATGTGGGAGCTCTGAGGCTGAGATGCTTCTACATCTAAACCTAGTTCCTTCTCTCTGTGATGCAGCAGCATGAAGGCTAACTTTATGGGCTACTAAAATTATGCATCATGGCAAACTGTTTTATATTCTCAAGTGGTTGTATGTGTTTTTATGTATTAAAGTCTGCTGACAAAGTCTTATTTTTATTTTTTCTTCTTTTGGGAGCAGTATAAAAAAGAAGCAACGGTGAATTGTCTAATATTTCATGTATCTCAGTCTGTTCTCTGGGTCTTCAACCTCTCACATATCCTCCTTCACCACATCCACAAACCTCCTGTTTGGCTTTCCTCATCTCCTCCTGTCTGGCAGCTCCATAAATACAACATAGCTGGTCTCACTACAGCCTTCAAAACCTTTCCTCTCACTCTCACAGATACCCTTCTATAACCGATCACTCCTGATGCTCTTCTTGTTGCCTGTACTCTCTTCGTCACTTCTTTTTCATCAGTATGTGAAAAAGCTATATAAATCTTTCTGTGACTCCAGGAGAAAAAGCTACTGCATCAATATTGATACTGTTCACTACAAGTCAGACTATCGTACAGAAGTACAGTGCTAAATTGTTGCTGTACTTATGAGCCCCTTAGATTTCCTGTAATTTTCAGACAAAGAATGCCACATATGGTAAAATGGGTAAGAATGAGTGGTGGCTGGTTAGATAAAACAACATTACCCTAGCAATAAAAATGAAATACAACCATAACCTGTAGTTCATTTTGCCACAGAATAAAAACAACAGATGGATACATGCACATTTACAGAAACACACACATAACAAAACTGAGTAAAATTTCAATTCCACCAAGCAGCACTGCAATAAAGACGAAAAATGCCTACAAACAAAAACACAAAGTCATACGGGAAGTGGTAAAAACTTTTCTTCACTCAGTCCAAAGCCACACTAAAATGACACAAAGTGCAAAAAAAGGGTCTTTCTCCTTTTTAAACCAGCCTTTCTTAACTAGCATGGATGTTTCTACCTATTTGGTTCAGCTGCTTTGCAGTTTACACCCTTCGCTGGCAGACCTCTCAGCTCTTTTCTAATCAGAATTTGTTGCAAACAGCATTCCTTCATCTCCTCTTATACTGTTTGGCCACTACCTTTATGCTGGTAGAGCAAAAGCCCAACACTGTTATCTTGCAAGTTTCTCATAGTGGAGTTGCTGCAGTCCTTTCACATCAGTGCTTTTTCTGGGCTTTTCTCAGTTTGAAGTCCCAGTGAGACTGATTTGTAAGAGCAAAGTTTCAGGGTTAGTTCATTTTTATGAGAAACTGAAAGAAGACAGGGGATGCAGTGAAGATTTGCAGTGTATTTTAAAAGTGTCTGTCTGGGATTGTCCCATGATAGGAAATGTGATGTTAAAGCTTACCCTTAAAAAAGGAATTATATTTTTTTATTTTTCACTCTTGACCTTAAGCTAATGAAGGAAGACTACAGTGCTTGAGTTAGGGCCTTCAAATCCCACATGGGACACAGTATTTAGTTCTATTTCACGCTTCATTATTGGGTAAAATTAAAACAAGAAAACACGCAATATTTTAAGTTTTCTTAGGTTTTTTGAAGATCTACAGATTGTTTTTGTTCTTAAAGCAGTGGATGTGTTGAACAGAGTTTTTTGGTCTCAACAGACCTCTGCCCAGCTGTAATGCTGCTTCTTCTAGTTTTTATTTCACTCCACATACTGATCAAGTGATCAGCCAGGCAGAGAGTAAGATGTGATGGATTTGTTCAAGTGTTTCCCATCCAGCTCCACACACACACAATAGTTAC
The DNA here is from genome assembly GCA_900302695.1 of Helostoma temminkii. Taxonomy (NCBI): domain Eukaryota; kingdom Metazoa; phylum Chordata; class Actinopteri; order Anabantiformes; family Helostomatidae; genus Helostoma; species Helostoma temminkii. The sequence continues at coordinate 72,069 of OMLM01007363.1, read as the reverse complement.
ACTAAATTTCATCTACCAAGTCCTGCACTGTTATATGACAAAAACTAAAGAAGCTGCTGAAAAACATTTGTGACATATGCACCAAACTGAAGAAGGTAATTATTAAACATCAGTTATAAAAGGCCAATATGTGCCTTGGGCCAAAAAATAAGGTGTTCATCAAGTGGAGTGGTGAGGACAGAAGGAATGAAAACTAAGAAGTGAAGCTGGAGATGAAGACAGTGGGGGCAGCAAACATCACGTAAATTACTCCCTGAATTAGGAGAACTGAAAGTGAACTAAGGGCAGTGATGCAAGTAAGTCACATTAGTTCTCACCTCCTAAAGCTTTGTAGGCCCTGATGCTGCACCAGGGGTTCCTGAGGATGAGGAGCATGAGGAAGAGCAAGGCTTGGCATGGCATGATGTGAAGAATGGGAGGATGAAGGAGGAAGAGGAGAAGGAGGAAGAGAGCTGAACAGTGGCAGGGCCTTCTTAAGTCGGGGGAGGGACCTCTGGAGTGGGGAGTGAGGAGGTGCAAAACGGCCTCCTGGTCCTACCTCCGCCACCTCCGGTCCCTCCTGTTTCTCTCCTTCATTACTGATGGTGGGAGGGCTGAGGAATCGGAGAGCTGACTGGCTAGCAAAGCTGGCGAAGCGCTGATCTGATTGGCTGCTTGTTTTTAACTACAGACACACACAGAAAGGCAGGGTTGGGGGAAGGTGATGCTATATTATGTGGATACTTCTTAGCAAAGTCAACTGAGTTTTGAGAATATTAGGAGGTGTTACCCTTGGGAGTGACAGAACGTTAAGAACAGAGGAGTCAGCGATGAGTGTGGATTACACTGTATTAATGATCTCCCTTTAGTAGCTCTGTGAGATTGCAGCACAGTTTTACGTTAACAGATTTAAGTTAAATGATTTATCTTCAGCATCATAATGTATAATGTTGGTAATTTTTATGAAGGCTTGGTCCATTTGATGGGATTACCAAAGTCACAGAATTCATCCTCTGTGGATCGTTAATATCTGTTCTCAATGTGGTTCCTAAAACAGCTGAATAGGGAAATATAAACTGACTCTTCCTTCCCTTACACGATGCACTTTAAATCTAAATTTGCTGGTGAGAATAACCATTGTTTTTAATGCAGAAACACCAGAAAAGGTTTGTGCTTGTTGCTTGGCGTTTTACTTCTATTAGTAAGAAAAGGTTTCTAACGATTACAGGCACAATATTTCAGGTCAGTCAGGTGGCGTCCAAATCTGATCAAAATGTCATTCAGTTTCCTTCATAGTTTCTTGTATATGGGTATGTGTTGCAAAAAACACACAAATCAAGATACAACAATTTGTCAAAATTATAGTTTGAGGAATAAACTTAATACGTTATAGACTGAATACAGTTTGTGAGAAAGGTACAAGATCTCTATAGTTAGACATCACACTCGAGTAACTTCATGAGTCCCTGTAAAGGATCTGTGGCTACATCTGTTTTCTGAAAACTATCACTAGAAGTTGACAGAGTCGGAAATTTTCAGGTAAACAAGGATGCAAGCAGTATGTTATCTAATATGATGAACCCAACATAGAGATGATGATGAGAAGAAGGAGGAGAGGACTGATGTTATGATGCTGAAATCAAGCGTTATTGTTTCTGGAAGTCTCCAGCTATCAAAGAGTAGGAGTGACAGCTGTGTACACATAAAAAGGATGATAAGATTTATGCACAAAGATCAGTCTTTGTGTAAAATCTGATGAGTCTAATATTCACACGCAGCTTGTCTTCGGGAAGAGTGGGGTAATTTTGTGATGATTCATAGTGCTCAAACAATAGGCTAAATATAAGGTAGAGATAATGACACTGACACTGAAATACCAGAAAGCACAAAATAAAATCAAGCACATGGATTACAAAATGTCCTCTCTTCCAACTTACCACAAACTTTCAGTTTTTGGGTTTACTAAGGTAATATCACAACACAATTGTCCTTGGTCCTCATTATATGGTTGTAGCTTAGCTGCAGATCAATTTCACTATAATACAGATTAATACAGACAGAATATAATGTGCACATATTCTTACACCACCATTATTACCTCCACAAATGATCAATAGATACATTTGGCAACTGTAACTAAAGAATATCTGTGCCAAACTGCAGTATATGCTGTGGCTGCCTTACAATGATATTTTGTATGGATGCTAAACAGAATGAGATTCAGTTGTTCAGAAACGTCTGGAAGTACCCAGAGTGCATTTAGTCTTATTTAAATAACTGATTATCATTATTATTTGAAATTAAAGCTCTTGTAAGTTCTTTGTTTGCCAAATTAAACTGAAGTGTGTGATAATAAATCCAGTTCATGCTCCCTGAACTTGCAGTGTGGCGAGTTGTTCCCCTGTCTGTGGGTTTTTGTTCAATCAGGTCAGATGGGATGATGACGTCACAAACACCCACCAGATCCTCAGTCTCACACTGACAGTTTGTTCGAGGCAACTCACCTTGATAAGAGGATTTATGACACCGACGTTGGCACTGGAAGTGAAGACCTTGCTGAAGCTCGTCTCTCTGTTGACCAGCTCCAACTGGTAGAACTTCTTGTCATCCTATGAAAAAGACAAGATAGACATAAAGGGCTATTCCACTCAAAATCTGCCAAAATCTGGTATCAAATCCTCAAGTTTAATAGATTTCTAATGGTTGTTGGTCTAACAAACTGCTTCCTATACCATAAGTCACTGTGTTGCCAACAAACACAATAAATTGCACACATTGCGTACATAATGCTGGTTAGAGCCATGACATACTGTCCATCTCCATGTTTTTTTCACTGTCATTCACATCATATTAGTTTTAAAATCACAACATAATGCATTGTGGATTATTCCATTTCAAGTCAACTTGAGAACCTTTTGCAGGACCCACTTAGATGCTCAAAGACTTTGTATTCTAAGGTGTAAGCATGGACATTGTTATAATGGCTTTTAACTTGCACTAACCAACAGCTGCTACAGTCCCCTGTACCCTACAGTAAGATTAAACCTCTATCGCAGAAGCTTCAAAGTGTACGCACCACCAGCTTTTTCACCAAAGCTTCTCTTTCAGTGACCATTTCTCTGAGCTCTGCTATAAGATGCAGGTCTTCTGGTCGACTTTCTCTATTTCTTAACTTCTCCTCCGTCCCCTCCAACCTGCACACACAGAGATGACATTTGAAGTACATATGTCTCACAAAGGAGAAAAGCAGTGATTTTGCCAGAAAAGAAAAACGATGACAAAAAAAGTAAAAATGCTAAAATGGTAGCAGCTGAGGAACACAAGGGTCTTAATTACACACTTCTGTCACTTACAGTATTTGCAGAGCAGTGATCTTGTCTTTGAGGACCTCCTGAGCCTTGTTAAAGTCAGCCAACATGATCTGTGTTTCTCTGTGATGAACTACACTTAGCTCACCCAGATCCCTCTCGTGCCTCTTTGTGAGGTCTTGCTCGTGGGCCCTAAGATAAACAAAATAAACATTGACGCACATTAGGTGAGCATGTGATGTGTACTGGATGCAGTATTCTTTAGTTCTTTGGTTTACATGTGCCATTAGTGGCTTTTACTGCCTCATCATGGATATTGTTCACAAATATACTTAATTTCCTGGTAGGGAACCATGAGCTCTACACCACTTTTTACTAAATTATAGAGGAGGGTGACAAGATGTGCAGCTGCAAGCTTAACTCGGCTGACACCCTAAGAGCAGAGCTAGCAGAAGTAACATAAGGGTCTCTTGTTGTGGTAAATAGATGATGTATCCATGGCTACTGCGTTAATGCCAAAGTCTTAATTATCTGTCGGCAATTTTACTGTGCAGCGTTCACAAAATGTATGAAAGAATCAAGCTTAATTTAAAACATAGTATTAGTCTCTGCTTGCAGTTAAGAAAGATCTGTGACTCTTTTCTTGCTCATTTTGATTGTGTAATTGATTATATTTAACTGAGAGCATCTACAATCCATTACACTGCCACTTTCATTCGCTTATTATTTATCTGTTTTGAGTTCCTTATTATGATAATGCATAACTGCAAAACTAAACGAATGGAGTCCTCGTTTATGAATTTACGGACTCTAACTTCACAACTAAACGTGTACATTGTATGAGACACATGTTGAGCTGAATGCTTGTGTGTGTGTTTGTTCGTTAAAAATCACTGTTGACCAGAAGCTGGGAAGAAGCTAAGTCACAGCACAGTTAGGTTTAAAACATGAACACTTCCCAAGATCCTAAGTTTAATCATGTTTTGTTCAGACGGTTCTTCCTATATGACACAAGCGCAGGATTAGTTGTGTGCAAACTGGGTCAGTTTAGTTTTGCCTCCTCAGCATCCATGGAAATGTTTTACATATGATTCAGTGTATAATGCATAATTTAGAGGACTGAGGGAGTATTCTGGGGTGCTGTACCTTATCTGATGGTTCGCTTCACTGCGAACTCTGAGCACCTCTTTGCCCTTCAGCTCCAGCTCTCTGGTCAGAGTGTCAATGGTCTCATTCAGAGAGTGAATCTCATGGTCCAGATCGGTGATGCGGTTGCTTCGTGAACACAACTCTGCCTGCAGGTCTGAGATGCGAACCAGTAGCTCTTGTTCCTGCAACATACAGGTGTAGTGTAAACACACACAGAAAAAAATAATTACTGGTTAGTTGTTAAAAGATTTTACAAGAACTAGGTCATAAATAGAGACAGACACAAAAAAGAACAACAAGGAAACCAGATGACTCCATCACACTTACCTGCTGGTGGCTCTGCTCTATAGCTTTTTCTACCTCTCGTTTGGCAGCACTGTTTTCTTTAAGGTGGATTTGCTTTAAGTGCTCGATGGCTGTAGCATGGAGGTGATTCAGCTCTGCGCGAAGAGAGGCTGCCGGACAGAGACACAAAATTAAAGTGGGTAAAATATTTTCAGAATCAGATTAGTAATTCGGGTAAATCCTCGATGTTAAATTTACAAACACTGCAGCAACGTGTGAAGTAAACTATCAAAAAAAGATATTTAACCTTATTTAACATGTAATCGTCAAAACTGTTTATAACAGCTGCATATTTACCATGTGTCATTGTGGATGGAAACCTAACTAATATGGAAAGTCAAAGGTAGGTTTTTATATGTACAGTCACTTACCAAGTTTGGCTTTCCCCTCGTCCTCCAATTCAAATCGCAGAGTCTGCAGCTCCTGATCTGACTGCTGTCTCAGGATGTCCAAGGTCCTCCTGTGAGCCTCCTTCAGAGCATGAACCTCCTCCCTCTGCTCCTGCTTCAGACGCTCCTCCAGGGCCTGGCACATGGCAGGAAAAACAGGATTAAAGTGGAAGACAGCAATTAGAGGACATGTTTGAATTGTTGCATCAACACAGTGACACAGTTGTGAGTAGTGCCAAATCCATTGGTGGTGCCTTCAAAGATGCCCTCACATATAATATTTTAGCTGACAGTTACCTGAAAAAACTCAGGTGTTGTTGGAACATTAAAATCAGAAGACAAACAATGAGCAGTGCAAATGTGTGTGTGTGAATTCTACATGCATGTATGCATTGTGTTCACATTGTAAACGGGACAAAATTTTAATAGAGTCTAGACAGTTTCTAATTATTCAGCTTAATCTGCTTTACAGAGTGGGCTACTGATGTGTAGTATTAGTCCCACAGTGCACAATATAAAATAAAATAAACATAACTGCTCAAAGCTGCTGTATAAAACATTCACATTTATAGTGGATCATTTCAAAGTCACAGTTTTAGTCATATCAGTGCAGTAAATTGATTCCTTATATAAGAATCAGTGTGAAAAGTGAAACTGTCAAAAGGGACACTGTGAATTTGTGCATCTCTTTGGTATCCAACTGTAAATGGTGTGTGAAAATCGATAAAATACAAATGCAAAAAACTACAGTTCTTTATCGGATACAATGCAGTTATTAACATGAATATACAATGCGTAAAAACTGTGTTAACTTTGTCATTATGTCTTATTGTTTGTAGACTTATAGTTTAAGTTTTTTCCATTGTAGAATTAATTTACAATCCAGTAAAATATGGAAAAAGTGGAGGGGTATAAATACGGATTAAAGCAGGGGATAAAGTTAATCGATTAAACACACTAAATGCCTGAATTTGTCATTATAGACCTGATTTTGATTTTGATTTGCCATAAAATCAGGCGTACTGTAGAGGAAAAACAAAGTGAACTGTAATATCCAGTTTGCAATTATAAAAAGACAAGCACGTGGAAATTTGCCTGGCTTATTTTCAATACTGTTTAACAACTAAAACACTGAAATTAAAACAGATGAGCCTAATGACATGTTTTTCTCAGCTGATTTGATTTGTTTGAGAATCTTCCATCAACTCTGCAGCAGGAATAAATCAATTAAAACTAACAGCATTAAAACACTTCATCTTTTACACTGACTGTTCCATTTGTGCTGTGTTTATTGATGTGGTATTTTCTACACTATCACTCACAGAGATTCCCAACTAATACACTTACACAAAGAAATAATTAGTGTGCTGTCAAATAAACACTGAAATAAAAATCTAATTGCAACCCTGACAACTGCACTTTCCAAATTGTATGAGGCTATAATTTCCTCTGAGGAAATAACTCCAGGATAATATTGCTCCATAGAGAATCCCAGGACAACAAATCAAGTTAGATGTCAGAGATTTTTTTTCATTTTACAGTGCTCATACTGACAATCTCATCTTCCACCAGTAACACAATTTTGAGGATTTCTCCACATAACAGACTACTCTATAAAAAAAAGAAGCCAACGAGAACAAAGGCACAAACAGAGGTACAGTAGCAGCAGTAATATACAGTAAATATACACATTTTGAACTAATGCCTCTAATTCAGCCCACACTTCAGTATAAATGGTCTGAGTATCTCAGGGATGCGAGTATCTGTGCAGACTAATTTCAATCCCTATCATCAGTATTAACAGCACCTGATTTTCAATAAATTTTAATGTTGTCTTATGACAAAACTGTATTATATTTTTAATCATGTTTAATTATTTGATTGTTAGTTTTGTCCAAAAAAACAAAACATTGTAATTTTTGTCTAGCATTTTTTATTTCATCAAAACATTCTGAGTCCACAGCTATTAATATCTTTACCATTTACAGTCAACATGTTCCTTCACCTTTAACACAGTTGGCAGAAAAGGCACTTGTGACTTGTTGTCTAAACTTACTAAACACTAAAATTGTATTCACCTATTAGTGAATGAAGACAAAACATTTTTAGTCATATTTTGATTTGTTTTTAATTTTAAGCTGAAATCAAGACAAATCAAAATCAAAAAAAAAAAATATTAATGTCACGATTCTGCAAGTGCCTGCAAGTCATGAAACAAAATTACATTAAAACATTAGTGACCATTTGTTTACATGCACTATTATATTTTTGTTTTCAAATATTACATTACTAATATATGTGCAAGAACATGTAAACCATTTGAAATGGTTTGGGCATATTGTGTCTGATGGAGATCAGATCACACATTATGATCTACAAAGGAGAAAACAGAAAATTGGGTAATTTCAAAATGTTCTTTTTTTTTGCAACTGTGAAATTTTCTACCAACAATTTTATTTATGAATTTTCCACAGCAGTGCTGTATTGTTGGCAAGCCAGTGTATGATTGTTGTCTGGCTGCTGGATTTGCAAGACTAAACTATCTTCTTCTGTCTTATACCTTCTCTGGGCAACAGAGGGAGTGAGCAGTGAGCGGACTCCAGTGCTGGTGTTGAAAGCAGAATGTGTGTCACTTGGGGTACAAAATGGATGCAATGGCACAGTGTGTATAATATTGGAGAAAATCATAGATTTTTTTTATCACTGTTACGCAGCCTGACACACAAACTACAACTGCAGCAGAGTGTCAAAGCCCAATTTGAATAATACACACGCACATCTACATGCTGTGTATCCTACCCTGATTTGGTGTTGTCTGGCCTCCTCCATGGTGCTGAGGGCACAGCAGTGAGCCTCCTGCAGTCGATGCTCTCTCCTCTGATGCTCTCTCTGCATCTCTGCAAACACACACACAAACCAAACCATAAACGTCTACACCGTGATAAATCAAAAGCAGACTTTTTTCCATTCTGTTCAACAAGACAAATAACAAGGTAATCTGTTCCGCTCACACACTGCTGAACAGGACGTGACAAGCTACAATTGTTGGCTGGATTCTTTTTTTAAAACTATATTTTACTTTTTTTTGTCTGTGTTTTGAATAACGGCAGGATAACAATGGCTCTAACTGCTGACACTCCAGTGCCAGTTACGTGACTGCAGTTCCTTGTTGGAGTAAAAGGGCAGAAGCCCTCACCTTTGAGCTGCTGGCTAAGCAGCTCTCTCTCCTGGTTGAACTGAGACTGTAGCTGCTGTAGAGCTGACTGCGACTGAGACAACTGCAGCTCCAGGGACTGTTTCAATAGCGAGATCTAAACACAGAGTGAAGGACACAAAGACACACAGAGGGAAGATACAAAGAAGGAAAGATAATAATTACTGATGTTCACTACTTTAAAAATGCACACATGTGGACTGATGTTTTGATAATTAAAGCAAATGTGCACAGGTTAGTCTGCCTGGATTGAATTACATACTAATTTGCAGTGATAACATGGTACAACTTTGAGAGATTTTTTTATTTTCTGACTGCAGTAACATCATTAAATTTCTTCCTTAAAGCAAATAGCCTCTGTTGTTTAAGAAATATGCATCTCCAAGAAATGAGCAACACACTCGACTCAATTAGGTCAACTCTAAAAATACCATTGTTCTTTCTTTCCTCCTGCGTCTTTCAGTCTTTAATCCTCATGTGTTATTATACATTTCGACTTCAGAGAGGCAGTTGAGATGTTCTGACAATTGCCCACTGGTGCTGATATCGACACGTGGATATGATCCAAGTTGGAGACTTTGCTGCTTGTCTTAAAGAGCTGACAGCTTGTCAGACAATGAGAAACACCACATAGAGTCAAATAACCAAAAAAATAACTGGCATGAGCCCCATCACGACACACAATACAGTTTGTTTGTTGTTGGAACTATTAGGACCTTTTAGTGGTTGTGATTCTTTACATGCCACCCTTCCTCAGGCTCTAGGAGTTAAATCTACAGCAGGATTTAGTGCTGTTGGACATTAGCCACTGTAAGGTAAGATGGATTTAAAATGAAAGGATGAGGAGAAGCTTTGGGATAAAGTTTGTGGGGTTCTACACTGGATATGAGTTTGAAAAACCAGACAGGTGACTTTGTGTCCACTGTCTCTTTTGATAAATCGTTACTACAATTACAGAAAAATAACTTGACATACAAGAGTAATTAGGTGGAAATACCTTAAACAACCTGTCTTAACATCCTAATCAAACACTGTCATGCACACACTGTCACAGACATAACAGCAGCCTAGGGCTGGAACCTTGTAATGAAAATATCTTCATGAAAAAATAGTAATTATAGATAACGATAGCACATTCACCCCCCCACACAAAACAAACCAGTCACTTCACTCAAGTAGTGACTTTCAAATCCTGTAAATATGTAATTTCTCTTCCTCTTAAAGAGTACATGTAATTGCCATGCTCTGCCCATTTCCTTGAGTGGATGGTCCGTTTGTGTCCATCCATGATCCGGTATGTTATCCTGTTAAGGCCCACAGGGAGGGCTGAAGCTGAAGACACCCTGAATACATCGTCAATCTGGGATTCATACTCACATTTACACCTCTGAGAAATTTAGACTGACAACTGATGAAGAGAATATTGTCAAGTAGAGGAAAGTTCGAAGTTACACAAGCTGTTTTAAAATGATTGCCTTGGCCTTTACTTGCTTTATTTGTTCATTTATTTAAGATAAGGATTAATAAAGTTTATATTAAAAGTTGCCTACATTTGAGATTGAATTATTTCTTCTTTAACCACTCACTTTAATCATTTCATGCTCACTACTCGTAGCTCCAAGCTTATTTTCATGTTGTTCACCCACTGTACCCACATCTTCTTAGCATTTTTTTGATCAGCTGCCATCAATGAAACTCACACCTAGTCAGCTGCGATTGTAATCTTGCTTCTGCAAATTAATCAAACAAACTTAACACCTCCTGCAAACGCTGCACTATAAAAGGGATTATCTAAGTTCGATTTGTTTGTTCACTGATAAAAAGAACAGTAAAGCAGAAGCCAATCGAATTAGAAAATGAAAAACAGAATTTTTTTTAACTGTTAACTTGAATTTACTAAGATGCCAAGTAAATATGGTTGAGGTGTAGAGCTTATATAGACTGCAAACAGATTCAGCAAATTAAAACAGCAGCACATTAAAACTGAGATTCACACTCCCTCATAAAAATGGAAATTAGAACTAAAGCATATTTGAGAATTCACAATAAGAGAATGACTCTACAGATTAGCTAAATGCTCCCCATAGTTGACAGCTCACCCATCACACAGTTTCTGTTGTGACTCTTGACAGCTGTTAGTTTCAATCATGGATCATGTGTTAACAGCGTGAGCTGTCTGACACTTACTGTATAATGTGAAGTGTTATTTCTCAAGAGAAAGTGAATCTCTTCCTGCTTCAGGAGCCTCATCAGAAATGCTGCTGTTTCTCTTGTGCTGTACAGTAAGTAGGTCAGTAGAGAGCAGATCACTGTAGTGATACCTGAATCTTTTGTCTTCAGTATAGCTCAGCTAGCAGAATAGCTGCTAGTTACCTCTGTTTGAACTTATTGTATGTATGAACACAAACATATATTTTTATTCTGTACATACATGCAGTGCATACTAGTACTAGTAGTAGGTAGTGTACAGTATGTAGGTATGCTCAAGATGTAGCCATGGCAAGATGAGTACAAATACTGAACAAAGGAATTTCAATATGTCTCCATACAATATGGAGAAAGCTTAAAATGATCTGCACAAATAATTACTTAGTTTGCATTGCTTCGTAAAGCACAATCAATCATATAGACTACACAACAGTGCATACCTGTGCAATATCACCAATATGATTCAAAATCTTGCAATACTTACTTTATAAATCGAGTTGTGGGGTATTTGATCTTATTTCTAATTACGATAAGACAGATTAGGAAAAAACCCTGCAGCTGTGACTACACCACTAACTCTGTGAACAAGGTTATGAAATGTGCTGTGAACACCATGACTTTCTCAGTTTTGCTTCGCACAAAACTGCAAAGTCCAACTTGATGATTGTGGATGTGGGATTGGTAGTGAGTGGATATGGGGCAGCAAAAGGTTCTGGGGAGACTGAATGAAAAGATGACACTTGAATTAAGCTTTCCAATATGACAATGATCCCAAAAACAAAAACACAAAAAATCACACGAAGGATAAAAAAGTGAAAACAATGAAAAGAAAAGATGGAAAGAGGGCAGCTTGACATAAGTAATAAAAAAACTGGGGCCTTGCACAAATGAGGGATGTACTGACTTTTGTTGCAGATGGTTTTTTAGTCAAACATTTCTGTCAAGTTTTGCTTTATCTGTTCACCAAATTCAGTGCTGCAGCAGCATGCAGCTAAATGAAAAAAAAGAGGCACAATTCACTAAAGCCCTTTGATGAGACAAAGCACATTGAGACACACAGACATACACATGCAGAGAGTGTAAGCTCCTTAGGTATTTAATCTGTACCATTGTTTGATGTTTATTTTCAGTCACTTGGTACAATCACGGTTACGTCACAGTTACCAGTACTAATGGTAGACACTGTTAATTTATGTAACACTCACGTGTTATGAAACTATAATTTATGTCTAATTGCTGGAACAACAACCAGCCTGGGATGATCACAAAAACTGGAAAATAATCTGATTGGACTTTCAGCCATATCACAAAGATCAGCTTTGCCTGAACATCAAGTATGCCTCTAATTTAGTGTCATTTATCTCCACTAAACAGAAATATTAAGATTGTTGTAGTAAATTTGATGGAAAGCGACTGAAAGTAATGAGGTTTCTGTTGTCTCGTCTCAAACAACAAACCAGATATTTTTCTACAAATGCAGACTGCTTCTTTAATTTTGCTGCGTTGTGTCGTGAGCTGCATTTGATGCGGTTTTGGTCGGGGGTGTCTTTAAAGTCGCCTACATTTGAGATTAAATTATTTCTTCTTTAACTGCTCACTTTAATCATTTCATGCTCGCTACTCAGTTGCTCCGAGCTTTTTTTCATATTGTTAACTCACCGTACCCACATCTACTTAGCATTTTTTATCAGCTGCCATCAATGAAACTCACACCTAGTCAGCTGTGTTTGCGGCCGAAAGTGATGAGGTTTCTGTTGTCTCATCTCAAACAACAAACCAAATATTTTCCTACAAATGCAGACTGCTCCTTTAATTTTGCTGCGTTGTGTCGTGAGCTGCATTTGACACGGTTTGGTTTGGGGGTGTCTGAAAAGTTGCCAAGCTGGCATTGGTGGATGCTGGCTCCAGCTTGTCACAAAATGTTTATCTGGGACCACTGGCGTCTTGGAAAAATCAGGACGAGCCTCTTTGAGGTTTCACTTGTGACTTAGCTGAGCTCTGAATTACCCAGAGGCAGTATGCTGAGCACGAATGGCTGCATGAGTTTAAGAGGACAATCGTCTGAGCTTTCAGCCCAGCGTCAAATGGTTTTCTGAGTTGCAACAGAGCTTTGACTCTCACCTGAAACTCAAGCCTTTGTCTGCTCATTTCCTTTGCCATTACAATTAGAGAAATGAAACAGTAATTGTAGCTACAGTGTAAGAAATATTATAAATCATTAATTTTTAAGACCATCTTCACTCTTCAGATTGTCTTCAGTGTTGTATCGGTTCAGTGTTTAATATTTGTATATATTGTATGCACAGTATTCATATATGCATGAGGACCATAAAGCTCGGAGATATGGATTTAAGAATAAACTAATTAAAAACCGGAAACAGTTCTTCTCTATTCTGCATCACTGCAGGTGAAGAATAATGTAAGTGGACAAAAATAGCATAGGAAGGGAAGTTCAATCCTTTGTCTCTTTCTGGAGCTGTATTTCTGCCAGGACACACTACATTTGCTCCAGGCTGTCTGCAGGCTTCAACACTGAGTAAAGATGTCAATCAAAGTGACTAAAGGTCAGGGTTGGGGGTGTCTATTTTTAGTAAAAGCCACAGAAGAGATACATTTTCTTTATACAGAAAAAAGAGAATATTCTATCACCTTCTAAATTAGGTAGTGAATGTGCAAATACAGTCATTATATATTTTTTTTTTTTTGCATATTCATCACACTTAAATGATTGAGATAATCAAAGAAATATTATGACACACCTGAGTAACCTGAGTAAATACAAAATGCCTTTTTTAAATGATGATTTATAAGAGATAAAAGCTGTTCAAACCTGCCTGACCCTATAAAGTAATTGCCACCTAAACCTAATAACTGGTTGTGCCACCCTTGGCAGCAACAACAGCAATGAGCATTTGAGATAACTGGCAATGAGTCTTTCACCTCGCTGTGGAGGAACTTTGGCCCACTCGTCCTTGCAGAATAGTTTTCATTCAGCCACATTGGAGGATTTTCGAGCGTGAACTGTTGACAAGGACGGATTCAGTTAAACTGACAACTACACTGCTGACAAGGAAGGATGGATGGATTTCTTAATGTTTAGGCTTATTATCTTTTCACTGATCCTGTTTGCTCAGCTATAAAGACTGTATGTTGATGTGACCAAACAGAAATACTGTTAAAGTATAAAAGCTATTGTCATATTGTGACTCAATTTGTTACAGCAAAATATTGTAAGATTTTGTGATATAGTTTTAGGTTTATATTGCCCACCCCTATATGCTAATATTGTTTAACTTATCACCTCCTATGTCAAACTGATTGCATGAAGACTATATGCAGCTCCAAAGAATTAAACAAGCTCAGTGGCAGCACAGCTCAGCTCAGAGTTGTTTGCATCAGTTTGTAAAAATAATTACTTTTTTGGGCTGTTTACCCTTCTTAATTATTACAGCGGATACATGGGAATTCTTAGGCATAAATATGTTAGCACTGCAATAACAATTATTTTCATTATTGATTTATCTGACATTTAGTTTTTTAAATAGTTTAGTCAGTGAAAAAAGAAATCTGAGAGAATGGAACCAGATGTGTTTGGCTTTTTTGGACTAAAATATGAAGATGCACTTGCATTTGCTAATTAGGATTTGCTTGTGACTACTTCTGCACAAAACCAACATGAGTTGCACCCTAACTGTGTGCATGTATAGTATGTGTTTTACCTGCTCCAGCAGGTCCTCCACCTTCCTCTGCCAGCCCTCTCTGGCCGCCATCATCTCCAGTTCTTTCTGTTGGGAGAGCTGAGTCAGTGCTGCCTGTTTGTCTGCTTCATACTCCTCGGTCAACTCCTCCTTTAGCAAGCGCACTTCTTCCCTGCAGAGAGACAATTCAGTAAAATTATTCTTAAGTGTGTCCTAAGTGTGTCTTCACTCTGCTGCAGTTTTTCCTCTGGAAGATATATGTAAATATTGTGTGCCTTTATGAAATTATGTTTATTTGCTATCGTTTATTATCGTGCATTAGTATTCATGACTCATTGAGTTATTACGCCAATAGGAAATGTGATTAACAAATAGAAAAAGCAAAACAAGAGAATGGGAGGCTGGCAAAGGAGAGTTCTGTTTTGTTCTCTTACCGCAGTGCATCTCTCCATTTTTGCTCCAAGTCATCTGCCATCTTGTCCATCTTCTGTTTCTCCTCAGTTCTGATGGACATCACTCTGGCCTCATGCTGCTGTTTCTGGGTCTCGATCTCCTCCTACAAACACAAAGAAGGTCAGATGTCCTATCTAAGTATTTCTGACATCACCCTGCCTTTTTGGATTTTTGTCTGCTTTTATATGCCTCTTTAGACCCATAGCTGATTTGAAATCATCAAAACATCAGCTCTTCCTTACCACTTACTTTTCTAGCCTTTTGTTGATTAACGTTTTTAAGATTTGTTGCCCATCAATTTCAAAATTACCTCGTTTTTTTTAAAATGGTACATTTCCCTAGTTTAAACATTTTATATGTTTTCTGTATTCTATTGTGAATAAAATTTAAGATTTGCAAACAATCACATTGTTCGCAAATCATCAATTTTACATAGCGTCCCAACTT
>OMLM01007363.1:18302-44175 GCA_900302695.1 Helostoma temminkii | reverse complement strand
GTGGCTTTATAATTTATGCATATGTGAGGCACACAGAACGAAAACAAAAGAGGCACAGCCGAACTAAATGAAGCCCCCGCATAGCCCAGCAGCAGTGAATGACCTGTCTCTTCATGTGTTCATGGAGTTCTACAGATTCTTCCAGACTGGCCAGCCGCCGCCTCAGGTCCGCCTCATCTGCCATCTTGCTCTTGTACTGCATGATCTTGTCTCTGGTTTCTGTCACAATGTGTTGAACCTGAGCAGAATAATTTATAATTATGAATGGTTCAAAAATAATTTAGCACTTTTTGATGTGACATAAGTCATTAAATGATTTTGTTGCATCACAAACTGTAGAGGTTTTCCAAAACCTACATACATGATGTGTGGAAATATGAACTAAAGTGAAAATAAATATACTGCAGGTGCCAGCACAACACTGCTGCCTCCAAGAAATGTTTCTTGGAAGAAGAAAAAAAGAAACAGTTTTCAAGTGCACACTTGAAAGCAACTCTAATTTAATTAAAAACTCAGACCATGTTACAGTACACTAAAGCTTATCTTTTAAAGCAATACCAATGGCTTTAATAGTTCAAACCAGTTTATTATCGGCTTAGGTCTCATCCTTAAATAAACTCTGTCTTTAGAGATCATGGCTTGTGATCTAGGATCATATTTAATCTATGGCTGTGAAATCTGACAAGATAATTAACTCAACACAGAATTAAAAGCATTTACAAAACATTACTGCAGTATTGCCATGACATACTGAAAGCTGAGATATGAAGCATCTGGTGAAGCTTCTCCTCAGAGGAAACAATAGCAAACATGCTGCTGCTTTGAGTTTACATTTTTCACATTTTTTTTCATTTTTCATTTTTTTTTCCTGTGGTGGTCATACAAAATGTATTCACGGTACCTCGAGTAATGATACTTAATAATAATATGCATTTATAATTAGGTACTGCAGATGGAGCACATACTGTGTATAAGGTAACAAATTAACGTTATAAGCTGAATAAATGACAGGAGGATTATAACAGAAGCAGATGCCTCTGTATAGAGCACAAATCTTTACAACTAAACATGGGGAAGTAATTAAGTAGCGCAGTGAAGTAACTCTTTACTAATATACTTTCCTTTCATGTGGCAACCATCTGTCAGTGTGTTTGCATGCAGTTAGGTAACCAGGTTACAGTTGGCTATCTCGAGTAAGCTGATATCTTCATGTAAACAACATCTTCAAGAACCAAGAAATAAGTCCAGTTGCTACTTAACAGAACCTTTAGGATAACCATGACCTGGATGACTGAGAACCTTCACCGACACTCATGTAAACAAGTAACTTTGTTTTCCTAATGCTGGTCGGCAGTTAGAGGAACCTGACTTGTCCCCCAGCTAAATTCAATGACATTCTGCCAAGTGAATTAGAGTGGTTGCATGAAATGAGAGATGGTACACAGAGCGGTGTCACCTTAAGTCCAATTAAAACCAAAACTAAGATAAGGTAATTTAAAAGAGAAGAGCTCTGTTGTGTCTCTGTCGTTCTCTCACTGTTCTGTTTGTTCTGACACACAAACAAGAGGCTCTTCTACCACTATAACAGAGTGGTGAAATCAGCTTACTCATCTGCTGCACGTATACGTGGATGGGTAGTTACTGTAAGTGCATGTAAATGTGGTCTATATTTGCCATATCCAGCTGTAAAGTGAGCTGATCAGCTGAAGGAGTAGGGCTTCACACCTTGAAAGTGCTGCAAGTAACAGAAGCTGGTCAGACATTCATTCATCTTCACATTTCACAGACCTTCACCTCGTCTGCAAATGTTGGACAGAACTGAATGACAGACACAACCGAGCAGCATAACTGTGAGAAGTTTGTTTGTGATATAGAAAGGTATATGAGCAACATGCAAACTGCAGCATTGGCCTGCAATAGACAACAAAAATTACAGTCAGTCGGGACACCACTGTTACAGTGTGCCCTCCCAGTCACCTCTATTGCAGCACACTGGTATAAAACAAAAGGGAAAAGTTCACTCAGGACAACAATCACTTTTAAATTCCCACTAAAACTGGTAAAATATCTGTGCTTTGCTGTAATCCACATTTTACCGTGCTGTAATTAATCACAGGTGTTGCCTTGTGATGTCCATACCTCGTCCTCGTGGGCTTCTTTCAGCGACTCAATTTCTTCTTCGTGCTCGTCGTTCTTGGTGTTGAGAGCATAAATTACCTGGAGACAGGAAGAGAATTGGATGGCACAATGAACATGGGAAAAAAATCTCTTTTTATCAGATCAATAATTGTACAATCAACAGTACAGCTCATCTCTGTATTCAGAATGACACAAAATCAATACTAATAGCATCAGGAAAGGGGAGAAATATGTTCCTCACTAATATTAAAGACAGGACTCTGTGTTCACAGCCCTCACTATGAAATACATCCACATTGTTTTTCAATGTTACATGTGTGTCGACTATTGTATACTGTGTAGGAACCTCAAAGTCAGGATTTTCCATCCAACTGATAACAGGTGAACATGGAAGCAGAAAGAAGATGTGACTTCATAGCACCAAAAAACAACATATTACAACAAAAAAGACAAAAAGTTATTTTGTCTTTTCTCAGTCAGCAGAAAACACAACTTCCAGTGTCATTCTCAGATATGGCCGCTTGTAAGATCTCTGCTGGCTGCAGCTGTCTCCGTACACAAACCTAAGTGAATAACATCTTGTCAGTCAAGCTTGCGCTCTCTCTCAGAAACAGAAATAGGTTTCAGACGTGCTGGAACTGAATGATATGCAGGAGCTTTAAAAAAGCTTAAGCTTCAGCAAATTGAAGCCCCCAGTGAGCAGCAAATATTCAGTCATGGTCAGCTGGATTACAGCCCTGCTGGATTCTCAACAAGCAGCTCCATATTTTGTCTCACTTATAGGTGACGTAAAAACTTTACATACCTATACACAGAATATAATGGACATATGGTATAACAACTTAGTCTTGTGGTCATATATTTCTGACCACAGCTACAATCACTGATATAGAGCAATACACTCATGTATGGTGAGTATTATTTCTGAAATGTTACAGACGATAACTAAATATTGATATCCAGGAGACCTGTACAATGATTTCATGTTCTCATTTTACAAATTTCTGTTGTCTAAATTATTTTCCTTTTTAAGTTAGTCATCCACTTTTTTTGATTTAATCATATGAAGTTACAGCTCATTGGTCTGAAAATCTTTTGCATTTTGCATATGCTTGCAATGATGAGGTATGTTACTAAAACACTGTGAAAAGATCTTGAACTACCTCCTAAATGTCAGGATTTAAACTGAGTCCAAATTTTTATTTTATTGTTCGTTTTAACTGTAGGGAGACAGAGGACACAGAGGACTGAGGCAACTGCTCAAGGAGGTTTTGAAACGACAGTGATCAAATCACTGATCCTGTGATTGGTGGATAACCTGCTTGTGGTGGAAATAGACAGGCGGGAGCTTAAAAGCATCAGAGTGCACTTGAAAAGTGATTACAACAATTAAATAATTACCTAAAGTTTTCCCAATTAAGTTGCTTTTAGTTCATTAATTGGCTAATTGTGCCATCTCTCTGTAATGACATCCAATTTCTTTATTAGAAGGGGACTGTTTCATGTAGAAGACAAGTACTCTTTATCACAAACAAGACTGTTCATTGGGATTTCATCTGAATAGCTGCATGAACAAAGCTCTGCAGCACAGCCAGAGGTCAACACTACACAAACTGCAGTTCACCACTGGTGCACAGCACCCTCTTGATTCAAATGTCTGAATACAAGAAAACGTAACATATATAAAATGATGATATGACATGATAGTCACTACGTGGATGTTTTTATTTATTTCTACATCACTGGTTTTACCTCAACAGCATGTTAGAGTTACAGTTGGTGCTGGAAGAAATCAGAGTGAGGTAGATTTTAGCCCTCTGTTCTTCCTGAGTACGAGCCTTTGATTCCCAGCAGTAAGTCAGCCATGGAAATGTTTCTTCAATTATACATGATTATTTTAATGACGCTGCTGTGCCTGCTGCTTTTCATCTTTCTCCCTACTCCCTTTGCTGTCATCCTTTTATCTCTCCCCCTTTCTTTTTGTTCTTTATCTTTGTCTCTCGTTGCCCTCTCTTCTTTGTCTCTCCATCTCCCAGGAATAAAGATGCCCTGCATTACTATTTGTGTCTCTAGTAGAACAATAAAGCTCACTTCTCATAAATATTTTTACTTTATACTTTAGATTATAAAATAAGTAATACCACACCTGTAGTAAGTGCATTTAACTGAAAAGAAAGAAACGACATACTGACAGTATACAATGTTACGTATAAACATTGGAGCTGTCACTTTCTATATGAAATTTTAACTTTTGTTCCTATGTAGGAATTAACAAAACAAATTAAAAACCCTTAGGCTCTGTACTCCCACACAGGAGGTCTGTAAAAAGCACCATAGTCCTGAGTGACTGCATTCCTTGTTGCCCTTGGTAAAGAATGCAATTGGGTATTAACTTTATGCACATTGACTGTAAAATGGTAGAGCAGGTGTAGAGCTTTGTGTTGAAACATACTGAGGCATTACTGAGTAAACATGATTTCATTTCAGTCATTAAGCAAAATGTGTTACTTCCAGTGAAGCCAAATGTGTTTTAACAGACTTTAATGGCATCTCTCAATGACATGACAAGCTGACTGACATCAGCAAGGAACTGAGATGATAATAATTCATAATAATAAGTCAACCCATTATTAATATACATAGATAGATGTCATGTATCGGTCACATATCTCTTATGAGTCTACAACAATATTAATGCACGTTTTTCAGCCACCTGGATACCTGTGAGAAACATGTGACAGCGAAGCAGAAAATGACTGTCCGTACCTGAATATGACAGGTTTTAGAATAGAAAACAGAAAGTCACATCAAATAGTTTTTCTCTCTTTTCTCTACTGGGGTTTCTAGAGGAACATTTTCAAGCTCGAGGCTCTGATCAAACTGAGCCGGAAGGCAACACAACAGCCTGCAGCTATAATCAGTCATTCAGTTCTGGGAAAACAACAGTAACACACCCTGAATGCTCTTTATGTGCAAATGTCCCTTGTGCTGTTGACCTTTCTCTGCTGGAGTGACAAAAGGGATGTTACCAAGTGCCTCCTTCTTAACTAAGATTTCAACACATGCTTCCTTTCACCTGACCTAAAAAGGAGATCAGATATACAAGTGTTGAATAATGGTAAAAAATGATGTCAGTGAAATCATATGTAATGTGGCAGTGCACCTTTCTCTTCAGAGAAAGGTAACAGTGAGCGATTTGATGTGAAGTTGATGTTTGAAGTTATATTATCAGCTAATTATTTAAAATCACTTCAATTAATCTGTCAAATTTCACTTTTCCTGCCTGGAATATAAAAAGACTAAATTTATGTTCACACTGCATAATTTTATTCCGTCAGAGTGGGAAGAAATTCAGACCATTGTGACAAACTAACATCACAGAAGAGTCTGATTAAAATGTATCATCAGAGATGATTCAGCTCGAGTTCTGCCCTACACAAGTGTAATCAATCAAGTCCCACAGTATCTACCATTAGTTGGACAAATTAGAATTAAAACAGCAATTATGAGTCTGCTCTTTTATCACCAAGATGTACAGCGCTGCTCTGTGCAGAATGAAAGAGGAATGATGGTAAAAATAACAAAAAGGGCAGCAGAGCAGGGAGGTTTCTGAAGCTGAAGTACTTTGTTTTTTAGTCAATCACTATTGACTGAACAACAGAATAAAGGTCACTGCCATCTGGAGAAGAACAACTGCATAATGTAGCTCTAACAAAACTCTGTTGCTCTGCTCTCATCATATTCAGGGGATTAACATCATATTCACTAATCAACGGATTAATGAAAGCCAAATTCTCAGAGGTGCTGTAGTGTTAACGTGATCCCTCAGCATTTGAGCTTTTAGCTCACTGTTTCCCTTCACCAGACACGCCATGAAGTGGCAACACAGTCTCTGTTAGCAATTAGCTGAAGCACACGGTGCATCTACTTTGTCCTCCCTGTCGAGGTGTGAAGGCACTTTGCATCTGTTCTTTCCTTTGTTGTTGTGCCGCTCCGATGCTCCAAGGACACCCAACGCACACACACATTACTCCCTGAGCATCGCTACACCAACTCATGACCTAAACACAGCTGGGAGGCACAATCGCACGTGTCTCTCTGATACACAAATAGTGTTTTCAGTGATATTCAGACTAAAGCAGGCTGTAATCGTTTCATCCAGTTTGGTCCAAAAAACACTGCATCTAAATTCTTCTACAATTACCACTTCTCCTCATTTAAGCAGCCTAATGAAACTAGACTGATACATTTTTGAAGTACTGACCTTAGGACTCAGTCTGTGCTCCTGTCTGTACTAGTGAACTCATAAAATTTCATACACATACATTTTTAGCCTATTATGCGTCCAAGTCCACATTTGGCAAAGAGTGCTTAAAAGCCCTGGCTAAGCTGTGTGCACTTTAGCAACATATGAGAAACCCAAAGTCAAAATTTAGCTTTTCAGATTTTAAAAATCTGGTCAGTAAGATTATATGCTTCGACATTTTCAGAGATTTTGGGGGGTGAGAAGAGAACAATTTGATCTAAGCAAACCCTCATTTACTACGTCACTGAAAACACTGATCTCTCTCTCTAGTGGTTTAACATGAGAAGTAAACTGTGAACTAGGTTTTTGCAATATTTTCCAATGTACAATAATTTATCAGAGATTTTAATATTTCCTACAACACAAATTGTTGGTGAAAAGATACATTTGATAAACACATATTCATTCCAATGTAAGTCCAAGTCCATCACACTTCTGGGATATCAACCTGATTGTGAATCAGTTTCACCTGCTGTTGTGCAAATGGAACAGACAACAGGTGGAAATTAGAGGCAATTATCAAGACAACCCCTATAAAGGAATGGTTCTGCAGATGGTGGCCACAGACCGTTTCTCTGTTCTCATCCTATCTGGCTGATTTCTGGTCACTTTTGCATTTTGCCAGTGCCCTCACCACTAGAGGTAGCATGAGGTGGTGTCTGCAACCCACAGAAGTTGCTCAGGTAGTAGAGCTCATCAAGAATGGTACATCAATGCGCCCTGTGGCAAGAAGGTTTGCTGTGTCTCCCAGCACAGTGTCAAGAGCATGGAGGAGATACCAGGAGACAGGCTTGTACACCAGGAGATGTGGAGGGGGCCGTAGGAGGACAACAACCAAGCAGCAGGACCGCTATCTGCTCCTTTGTGCAAGGAGGAACAGAGGAGCTCTACAAAATGACCTCCAGCAGGCCTAATGTGCATGTTTCTGCTCAAACTGTCAGAAACAGACTCTATGAGAGTGGTTTGAGGGCCCGACCTCTATGTGCTAGCCAGAGGTGCCCTGACTGCCATTAGGTACCGGGATGAGATCCTCAGACCCACTGTTGGACCATATGCTGGTGCAGTGGGCCCTGGGTTCCTACTGATGCATGACAATGCTAGGCCTCATGTGGCTGGAGTGTGTCAGCAGTTCCTGCATGATGAAGGCATTGATGCTATGGACTGTCCTGTTCGCCAGACCTGAATCCAATTGAGCACCTCTGGGACATCATGTATCGTTCCATCCACCGACGCCACGTCGCACCACAGACTGTGCAGGAGTTGACTGATGCCCTGATCCAGGTCTGGGAGGAGATCTCTCTGGAGAACATCCGTTGTCTCGTCAGGAGCATGCCCAGACGTTGTAGGGAGTGCATACAGGCACGTAGAGGCCACACACACTACTGAGCCTCATTTTGAATTGTCTTGAGGAATTTCCACAGGAGTTGGATCAACCTGTGATCTGACTTTTCCACTTTTATTTTGAGTATGATTCTGAACCTAGACCTCCCGTGGGTTAATGATTTTGATTTCCATTGATCATTCTTATGTTATTTTGTTATCAAAGCATTCCACTATTTAATGAATAAAGATTTTCAACTGGAAGATTTCATTCATCGAGATCTAGGACGTGTTGTTTAAGTCTTCCTTTTATTTTTCTGAGCAGTATATTTGATCACCTCCTTCTTCCTTCCTTTTTCTGATTGTCTCTTTTCATTTCCACAAAGATGCAGACTAACAAAACTATTTTATAATATCTAATCTAATAATGGGAGTTCTTAATTGTGCCATTCACAACTGTATATATCTTTTAAGTGTCCTTGTGACCTCTAATACTGGCTTCTCATATATCCTGTGCTCAACCACAGCAAGAAAACAACAGCATCACTTAGCTAATTCACTTGTTAAATGCAGATGGGTTCAGCTGTGAAGACACTATAATAGCAACTGTGTTCTGTATTTGAAGCAGACCCCTGCATTTAAGCTGCAAATCAAAGTCACTTGGAGTCACTTAGTGAACATACACAAGTCAACAAGCTGCAGATTTCAGCAGGAGACCTCATGTGATTAGTGTCTCAGCCAGAACAGTGCAGACCATCTACTATACCAGAGCAGCATTAATATGTTTGATTCTGAACCCTACATTAACTTCACTCATCAGGTTTTATTTATTGGTTGCAAGCAGCAGAAAAATAATGAAATGAAAGCTAACATTGCTAAGAGTAATCATTTAAAGCTTAATTTCACTGGACATACCTGTCATCACATACCTGGGTAACAACAAACATTTTATGGTTTACTAAATCATCAATGCCCTTCTACCATGTGCTACACTCTGTCAAGCCCTACACATATTAGTCATTTTCAAATCACAATAAGTAAGAAGATGCAGAGCCTACCAAGACCAATATAGTGGAAATGTACTGTTCATTCAACATTTTTCTTATGTGTGTCACTATAAAATCACAATATCAGATTACAGATCACATTCATGTAATATCTGTGTCATTTAGTAATTCATTCATTTGTTGATTTTTTTTATTTGATATAGCGTTTATACAATAATTTGTTTCATCCTGGGTATCCAGAGATGGACAGATCTGTAGGTTTTTGTCCTACAAAACTTTTGAGTTGACTTTAGATAACAGAGGTGCACATGTTTCCCACAGGAGCTGATAGGAAAGCAGTTGAGTAAAGCACAAACTGGAGGTCAAGACATTTTACAGTTGGCAAGTGCTTCTTTTATGCATTCTTGTTTGTGCAGAAGCTCTGGGAAGCTCTGAGTGAATCATAGATCTGTCGAGAGAGTCAAGGACAGGTAGATGATACTTCTGAAGGTGTGGGAAAGTGTGAGCATTCACTGGGAGTGAAGTCAGCATCAAATAAGGCTTTAACAAAGAGGCACACAGAGACGTAGAGAGCACTTTGCAATGTAGTGCATCCTCGGCATAGCTAAAGCAATAAAGAGCCAACACTACTAATACAATATTGTCTGTATCTCCATAAGTCTGGATTTATTTCCACAGCATACTACTACAAATGTCCAACTTTACCTACAGTATAATCACTGGTGCATGGCAGCAGTTGAAGCAACAATGCACTACCTACATAGACTCAACAACATATTGTAAGGTGCGAAACTGAAAAAACATGGTTCACTGTGTACCGAAGCAGAATGACTTAAATGCACAACAGCTTCTCAGAGAACATGGTTTTTGTAAAAAATTACCACCCTGGAAAGTAGAACAGCACAAACACATCAAAACGGTGCAGTGCTATCTGATTCACACATTTAAAATGGAAAATGTATCCTCTGTGGAGTAACACATTGACCACATTGAGCGTGACTGGTAAACACACAGCTGTAACCTGCAGAAACCCACACAAAAGCGAAACACTGTGCTCTGTTATTGAGGGGGTTTCAGAAAACAACAACTGAAATGCATTAAAATACACTCTAATAGTTGAAATAAGTAGATTTTTGATATTTTACAGACCAGAGATTTCTGTCACAAGGCAGGGGTAGTGCTATATGTGAGCCTAATAACAATATTTCTTTATTAGGGATTAATCTTCTCATCTGCTCACAGTTTAAAAACATGACCATATCCACTGCAGTAAACAGTCTTGCAGAGTTCTCTCTTCTGTGCCTGTGCTGCTGACCTCAGAGGTCATGTTTACATTGATTATTATTACTGCAGGTATCTTTACAGCCTGAGCTGCATGTCAACGACAGATTTGTGTCCTGCTGCAAACAGATTCCATTTTTTTTTTTTAAATGAGTTTGGTTTTTGAATTCCTGCGAGTCTGCTTGTACTTTGTGGTTAGTAGTGAGTTGAATCGTGTGTTTGTCTGGATATTCAGTGTAGCTCCCATGCAAACTCTACACTTGTTTATTCTGTTCAGTCTCATGGCTATGATGAGGTGCTGCAGCCTTACCCAGCATGCACTGGACAATGACCATATCAGTCACCCTACAGACAAATTCCAACCTATACACATGTTAAGCTTTAGGAGATAAACTCAGCGTGAACCTGAACTGAACGTACTCTCTGACTGCCCTCACAGTGCTTAATTCCACCATCACTGCAAATGATTATAATCACCACATTTTAATCCTGAATATCCACATTTTTTCAATCTATCTGCGATTCTGTAGATATCTGTACAGCTTACGTCATTGTACACAGTGTCTAATTCTGCACTGGGATACTATCACCCTACCTGTTATGTAAAATCTTCTGACCTCTACTCCTGCTTTTGTTTCTTTGCTTCCACTAAGACAAAACCCTAGACGCCTCAAACATAGCTGCCACTTTAAATCTACTCCTCAACAGCATAGTTCTTGTATCCTACACTGGTTTCAGGTGGACAACAAAGAAGCAGCTCTGCCAAATCCCTGCATCCCTCCAAGATTACATAATTTCCCCCAGCACTCTGGTGGCAATGGCAGCCCAACGATGGCAGAAAAACACACACAGATTTAACAGTGGTGTGGCAGGGGGTAAACTCACAGCAACACATTCCTCTGGGCATTTGGAAAGCTCTCAGCTATCAGTGTAATCACTCATGAAATATGGCTTGCTCGCAGGTTTTTACAGGGAGAGAATAGTGTAGGTTACTACGAGCGTGCACAGTGTAGTGCGAGCACAGGAGGATAAAACTCTTCACAGGCGGGTTTTGCATTGAAATGACCTCATCAAAAGTATTGATATATAACTAGCACTACCTATTAGCATCACAGAAACCCTCCTTTGGTGTTCGATGCAATTGCACATGGATGCAGAATTGTAAAACATCAACAAAGCTGCTCCAGAATACCCACACTGCAACAAACCAGCTGCTTCATGCTACTGTAAATGTATAAAATACAATGAGGTAACACTAATCCCTTAATCATTAGCATGTTTACATCCCATCCCACAGCAGCACCACCACAGTCCTCTACAGTACTACTCCATGCACAACCTGCTCTTCATGACTTCACCACTACATCCTCACAACCACACACCTTGGTCAGTTGTGCTATCTTCTTGCTCATCTTTAAATGCAGGTCCTGCGTGTATTCCAGCGTTAAACTCCCGTCGTAAAACATACTGGACGTTGAAGATGGAGTATATTTGATGTTGCTAGTCGAGGTGTTGTACGGAGGCTGCCAGCCTGCCCCCGTCGCCATTTTCACCGGGAATAAACCCAAACGCGACGATTTAAATTCTAATAAGGTGGAGAAGGGGCAGCTACGCGTTACACCGCGCCATTGTTGTGTTTGTGTTTAATCTTCCGTGTCAATGAGGGTGGACGATGGGGAGCTGGGACCATCCCGTCTCACGCATCCGCAGCTGCCGCGAGCGCTCGGGATGAGGAGAGAGAGGCGGAGACGCGCGCCAGATGCCCAGCCAATAGCGCGAGCCCAGGTGAGATAGTTTCGATGCAGCGTGCGGTGTTGCAATGAAATGATGAAACGTTTAATTTAAAACGGAAAGAAGAGGCCTGTTGACTGACGTTTTATGGGTGAGAGCAGGGGTGACACCGATCCACATTCACCAATAAGATCACAGCCCTCCTGCACTCTCTCTCTTTCTCTCTCTCTCGCGCTCTCTCTCTCTCTCTCTGGCTTTGCTTTTTTAATGTTATGTATACAGTTCAAGGCAGGAAATGCAAAAGAGTGCAAAAATAATATGCAGTGGGCTATCTGGTGGCACCACATTTATAAAGTCCCAGATCTTTTTGATTCATTTATTTAATTTTATTTTATTATAAACAGATATTTTTACAGTTTTACAGTCTACAAGATGTAAACTACTGCACAATGGAAACAAAACATGGCACACACAAAAAAAAATAATAATAATTAGGTAGACATAAAGAAGAAATGTGTTTAGTCTAGATAACACTGCTGTTATTATTAACACTTTCATAATATATAATTAAAATCCATGGTACTAATATGATGGGATGTGATGTGGACTGACACCGGGCTCATATAAAATTGTACTGAAATCATATGAGAAACATAAGATAAATGCACTGATATTATTAGCCTAATGGGCATGCCATGAGGTAATACAACAAATAGAAGTATCAAATTATAAATAAATTACTATAAGGGCTTAAAATGTGAACTATCATTGAGATCTGTTGTGACTTCACTGCATTACATCACTGAGGAGATCCTGATCCTGCAATGGCATCTACTGGTGATATTCATGTAGTACAAATTAAGATTAGTGTATCCTGTCTGCAACACATGAAAAATGAAGTACAGTACAAGCTCTCTGCATATATTAAAAATGGTCTGTGCTTCTGCTGTTGGTTACAATGGTGGTTCAGTGAGCAAGAGTGAACTTTAACGGTTTTACATTTACTCTTTGTTATAAGTATAAGCCTCATCAGGTGCACTTGTCATTAAAAATCACAGCCAGAGGTGGAAAAATCTAATAATGTGATCACAAGGGTCACATTCAATGTAGTGAAACAGAGTAATAACCACACTGCACACAGACGCAAACTCTTGCTTACTATATGTGGTGTCTAGCTGTGCAGTTTTGGAGACAGTGTTGATTAGATGCTACAATTTATGTCTTCAGTGTGATGGATGTGAATGGACTTGTGTTTATATTTTGCAGAAATGTGGCACATTTATTGAAACTGTATCCCAGACACTGTGGATAATCCACAAATCTCAAATTCTGGGAAAGATTTCCACATAAACCAGATGGCACTCACAGATGTGTGTGACATGTGAATAAAAGTTAAGGTCCCAAATGACTTAAGTGTGCAGTATATTAACATCAGCATGCTAACCTGCCCACAGTATAAAGGTTAATATTGTTCACAGACAGACAGTAATGTCTATTTCACAGCCTACGTTGGTGGAGATGACTTTAGATTTTAGGATTTATCCTTTGCAGTCACTTAAAATACTAAACCTCAATGTGAACCTGGATTAGTCTCATTCTTATTATTATTTATATTGTGACAGTCTGACTAATCAATGCCACCATCTCTAAAACCCTATAATACTACTGTTAAGGCTCAGTATCCGAACTTTGATAATTTCAAAAATAAAAAGATTTTTGGCACAAATAGTGAATGATTTGAAATAACATTGTGTCATAATTGGGTAGATGTCTAACTGAATCTTTACTTTCAGATTTGTTTAGAAATTTTGCTGATTTTTTTAAAATAAAAGACCAGTACAAAACTTGTACTGACACAGGTATTCTTACTGATATAAATACTGCTACCTATTATAACCCTCTGGGGGATTCACTTGCTGCAGTACTAAGGCTGACAAACTCAGGTCTAAGTCAATGACCAGCCACATACAGAACCTGACCAATAGTGTAAAAAAAATTACCATTAAAGCAAAATAGGAAAACTGCTATGTGTATATAATAGGCCTTTTCAAACTAATGTAGGTTACGCTTGGGAAAAAATATAAAAATGTGTTTTAAGCGATGTTTTGTTTACCTTTCTTGTCCTGTAGATGGCATTATTTCCTTACTAATCACAAAAAGTCGTTGTTGTGACTAGAACCTATGTAACATTACAGTGTGGTCATGGTTTATTCTTTCAATATCACGACCAAAGTGCAATAATCTATTTTCCCCTGCAACAGCATCATTGCCATCACAAGCACCATCGTCTCAGTCCTCCTCTCTTCACCTTGCATCCTGTCATTCGATCCTGATTGACACAGAAGTGCTGCTGCAGCGAGGAGCTCTCCACTTCCTTTCTCTTCATGCCTTTATCTTGAGCACCAGCAGCCATCCTTTCAGGCAATGACAGGTGTGGAAGGCTTAACTTAGCTTAGCTTTCATCTGCTCTGGGCTTTTAGAGTCTGCTTTGTAAGAAGTGTTGAAGTTGTAAACCAAGCTTGAAATCTTTGTTAACTCCAATAAACTACAACAACAATAAATTACGTTGATTTAGGTGATGCCCAAAGGTTAATATCATGCAAATTAGATTCCTGTATATTAAACTGGAATTTACCCCAATTCCAAAAAAGTGGGTAGATGTGTAAAATCTACATTAAACCAGAAAAATGATTTGTCAATCTCATAAACCCATATTTTATTCACAATAGAACATAGAAGACATATTAGATGTTCAAAAAATGAAAAAAATGTAACATTAAAAAAATAAGGTAACTTTGAATTGATGTCGGCAACACATCTCAAAAAAATTAGGACAGGGCCACATTTACTACAGTGTGGCATCCCCTCTACTTTTAATTGTCTGTAAACGTTTGGGAACTGAGGAGAGCAGTTGCTGGAGTTTTTGGAAGAGGAATTCTGTCCCATTCTTGCCTGATATAGTATTGTATCAGTCCTGGGTCTTCTTTCTCATATTTTGCATTTCAAGATGCACCCAGACTCTTCTTCATGAAGCCATGCTGTTGTCAAAGATGCACAATGTGGTTTAGCATTGTCCAGGTTGAGATATCGAAGGCCTTCCCTGGAAAAGATGTTGTATGGAAGAGAGTATATGCCGCTATAAAACCTGGATATATCTTTCAGCCTTGATGGTGTCTTTCCAGATGTGCAAGCTGCCCATTCCATACGCACTAATGCACCCCCACACCACAGACCATTTTAAATGAGCTTTGGCACAGAGAAGATGGTGGTGTTTCTGGTTTCATCATTGTATGATAGAGCTTTAACTTGCATTTTCAGATCAAACTGTGCTCACAGACAGCGATTTCTAGAAGAATTCTAGAGCCCATGCAGTGAAATATGTCTAATGTGGTCACCAGTATCCAATATTTTGTTTCAGCTATGTCCCTTGCAAATATAGATTATTTTGATGAAATTATGAACTGTACATGATGATAATGTATTCAGAGTGGACTACTGAGTGTACATTATATAGAGAGTATGAATTTGATCTCTAAGATGCTCTTTTACTCAACTATTCATGTTACTGAGAAGTAACAGCAGGATTTCTATTACTGTTGCATGGAGTTTTACTAAAAGTGGAGGGTGTGAAGATAAGTTACTACCTTTTTTTTCTTTTTGGTAGTTAATTTACAACTCTTTGTATCTTTTGTAAAGCTGGCTGTTCAATGTTAAACCTGTACAGTCAGTAGAACCAATAGTTGTAATATAATAATAATAAAAAAGAAAAGAAAAGGAAAGGAAATGTGTGGACATAAACAACCTCAGTAGATTAGCTTTTTGTTCTGCTAACCAGCTTTTGTGCTGCACCAAATAACATTTTTATTTTGTTCTGATTCTTGAAAGAAAAAATACATTATTGACTGCCCAAAGCCACATTAATAGTTAGACACTCTTTAAGTTGTTTTGTAGACCAAAAGTTCATGGTGGTTCTAAAGGTTATGAAAAGTGAAATAACTAAATATTAAAATATAATAACAGTAGGATCCAAGCACCACTGAAGTGGTAACATACATTACAAAACAATAACGTTGGGGGACCTTTGTGATAAAACTGAGTGGGCTGTTGAGGCTAATCCAGCGATGCTTGGCACTGGTCTTATTCTATCTATTGGTATGGGTAAACAAAGGAAATATTTATGAAATTTTGACTAACCGTATGCAAAATTCCACAGAAAATCAGGAAACTAAGATATAATAACTGCAGGACATACATGATCATATTGCATCCACCCATGCAAACTCACACGGGCAAGAGGCACAAGGTAGATCTCCAGCCTGTTGAAGCAATGACATATAATTCACACTCACAATCACATGTTGGTGCAGATTAAGGTGTGTCCACAGCAATGTTACAGATATTGTTCTTTTGCAGGAACAAGAGCCACTGAAAATGGCCTAAAGCTGATTCTGATCATCACTCTGTTGATTAGACATCATTACATGCACTTTATCGTTCATGCATTGCTCCTGAAATCTCTTGAGCTTTTAAAAAATGTGTGTATGTAAAATGCTGCATGGTCAGTGGCATTTAGCACTGCAGACACAGTCTGATAGTTCCTGGACCTTCAGAAAGTAAACTCTTTCAACCAGGGGTAGATCTATGGCTCTGGACCTAAGTTTAGACTCTGGTGCCTCTGAAAAACGTGAAGGAATTTAATTCCTCCAAAGGTTCCTGGTCAATGAGAAAACTTCCAGCAGTGGAATCAGGCCATCAGAGTGTGCGCCACAAGAAACAAACACAGGAGACAGGGTAGCTCATACTTTGAACACTTATTCGAACCATTTTCTCCTGTTCATATGCTGTGCAGTCACTTGTATAGGACATTATAGTACATTCCTCATATCCTAAACATATTTATCACACATGGAAAATAATTCTATATGTGTTATTGAATATTTTCTTATGTGTATGTATAAGAAATGATGTATGATTCATCATAAAATTGATGTATGTTTTAATCTTTTGTCCACTAAATTATTCATTTTGTTCTTGGAGTGACATTTTGCAGCTTCAAGTGTGAAAGATAGCAGAAAGACTGTCCTGGAAATATTAAATTAATTCATAGGCAATACCTAAAACAGACAATATAATACTTTTATGTGGCTGCTCTAAGCAGGCATTCATTTGAACATCAAGGGATGAGAGGTAGACTGATGAATTTCAAAGCGGTTGGAGGAAGGGGGAGCGCTGCCTGAGGGAAAACGGGAAAAGGATAGGAAAGACTGTTTAACCTGCACCGCTGACGCGGGAAAATGTTTGGAGAGAAAAAAATGTTTGTGTAAGAGGGGTAGAGAGAAAGAGGGAGGGAAGAGGAGGAGGAGAAGGGGATTGCACTGCAGCACACCCGTGCGTAAATGTGACCATCATCGCCGTGGTCCCCTCCATCCCTCGATCCCCCCGTCCTCTCCCCTGCAGCCTTCAGCGGCTCCTCTCTCCTCCTCGTAATCGGGATCACCTGTTCGGTGGTCAGTGGTCAGTTTTGGACCGTGGAGTCTCCGTTGTCTCGGCTCGGCGCCCTCCTCCAGGGGTTAGGAGGAGCGCCGGGGACTTCTTCCAGGTTCCTGCCGGGCTTCGTGTCCACCGCCGGTGAGAGTCATGGCTCGGAACGCCGGGAGAGACGGGGCTCGACCCGCTCTCGGATGCCGGTGATGCGGGGTCTTATTGCGCCACAAAACACCTTCTTGGACACCATCGCCACTCGCTTTGATGGTACCCGTAAGTACTCGTCTGCAAATGACCCCTAATCCCTTAATTTTATCGTGCGCAATAGATGTCGTACATCAGTTGCTTTACTCTATACTGTTCACTCAACCTTTTACTTGGCGAAGTTAGAAGATTATTTAAACTGAACTGAACTGCAAAGTGCTTGAAGCAGAAAAGGCGCATAAGAAAAGAGAAACATGCCACAAGTACACTGATAGTTTGACTGATGAATGAATAATGATGAATGAAAGACTCAGGCTGTAGCATATTAAGAATTCATGAAGTCCTACCTGAGCACCAGTCTAAACATTAAAGAACCACAGTCGGCTGGTCCTTACAGACAAATAACACACTTTAGTGTGTGCACAAGTCAAGCAATTTTACCGTATTTCCATTACAGTGAACGATCATTTCCCCTGACCAAACAGGCCGCATGCATTATACTTTAAACTAAATACGAATTGGCAGCGTTGAACCGCCAGTGCGAATTTGTTGTTTCCTGATCTGGTGTAATTACTTCCAGCTGTGACGTACCAATTACCTGTAAATGTAGGGTGTTAATTAATGCTATGAGTCACTGCATTAATTACCTTCAAACACATAGGTTTGCATCTTGCTACTTATTCAAAATTCGTTTGAATCCAAACAGCTGCAGTTCAGTTCAATGTGGATGAGTGTGTATAATGTAGAGCCAATAGTCTAGGGGCCCAAGAGGAAAATAAAAGCTGCTCCCAGGCCCTTATTAGCTTAATTACTTGCCAGTTTTGTCCAATATACAGTTTCTGTGTAATCTAAATAAAAACCTTAGCAATAAATGTCCTGGAAACAACAATGATCAGATAAGGAAGCATTTGCCTTATGGACAAACCAGTTGATTCATAGTAAGAATGGGTTTTCTGTGCCTCTGCAGTTCCTTACAATAGTATGTAGGGATGAACCATAATAATTCAAAGTTGGCTCTATATGAACAAAATATTTCGGGACATTACATCAGCTATCATTGACAGATCCATTCAGAAAGTTGAGGTGGACGAAAGCACTGGCATTCGGTTTTTAACAACAACGTCACAGTAACACACAGCTCTCAGAAGCACGAGACGCAGGACTGAGTTTGAAAGAGCAGGTTGTTCTTTGCATTGTTTACCAGACTCTCGTCCAACTCTTCCATACAATTAATATTCACATTTTCCCACTGAATTAATTGCAGAACCATTCATTGCGTTAGTCCCACGTAAGGCCATAGAGAAATCACTGCCTGTCAGTATGCAAACTGCAGCTATTATAGCTTTATACTGTTACATAACACAGTCCTGAAGGCGCAAACAAGCAAGACTGAGCAGCAGACAGAATGTGTGGACAAGCAATCAGAGGGGGATCTGTCTATTTTCTGAAACACACCTGTAATTTATGGTCATATTTAATGTGCGTGAATTTTATTAGCATTTCTGCTGCAAAGTGCTACATATTGAGAGGGTCTTGTGGAATAATCTAATCAATAATCTAGTCATTTATAGGGTATTTGCAGGTGTTTGATGTTGTCAGTATTGTCTCTTGGCAATGACAGTTTCCTGACAGAGCAATGAGTCGATTAGAATATTTCATTTTGTGTCAACAGTGATCATTTCCACTCTCATCTGAAGGTGGAACAGATTGCACAGCTCTGTATCTGATCACTTCTTGCTGCCACTCGGCAGCCCCATGGTGCACAGGCTGACAGAAGGAAATCCATTAGACACACGACTCTTATGACTGAACAGAGATTTCACCCTATCTTACCCATGACTTGAAGAGTTCTCCATCTTCTTCTCCTGCTACACAAAGTAAAAACCAACTTAAATTCCTCTGAGATCTCCGCACATGATATAATAACAATTAGCGTAGCAAACACAGTGGTCGTTCCTTGGCTGTGTTTTCAGTTAAAGTCCATGTAATGACAAACAGAGTTGGTGAGAAGTCGTGGTGGTGCTCAACACCCACCAAAATATGTGCTTGATTTCTGCTTCCTGCAAACACAGCTCTGCTTTTAGTTATACATAAATCAAAAGGCCCAGATCATTCCAGGATCATACCCACACCAAGTGTCGTATCAGTGCAGAGTCCTTTAAGTGTTCCTTGCATTAATCCCAGGTCAGCAGTTCTTCTTTTCCTCCAACAACAGCTGTGTCAAAAATTTGAATCCTCTTCCTGAGTGGTTCGAAGGCATGAAAGAACCTCTTTGAAGCTGAACAAAACTGTTTTTATGTTGTCCCCAACCTCCTTTTCTTCCTCCACCTTTGCTTCAGCGACCGCAGATGTTGCCGTGCTTCAGGGCTATAGTTGTCTGCTGATTTTGAGGTTCCCCAGGCTATCCATCCTGTCTCCTCCTTTAGTGGATTCTTAGGCTGCATCACAGCAGAAACGGACCTTCTGGGCAAACTCAACTCCTAAAGACCCCTACAGACTGTGAGATTTCAGCAATATTCAGAAAATTGCAAGCTTCTCTGTGTAACATGGATTTAATAAATGTTCGTTCATTGAGGTGCCATTGTGATTGGTTAGTTAGTATATGTAGGTCGTAGCAGCAGTCACAGGTGATCTTTGGTTTTAAGACTATGACATCCATCTCACAGTTTGAGACCACAGTTTGAAGCCACGATCATGTGACTGGCCGTTAGATGGTAGTTAGTTCTGCTCCTTTCTTTACTTGTGTGACCAAGTGACCAAGAAACAACAATGCAGCAAACTGACCGTTTGTCTCATTTGGTTGTTATTCTTCCAAATGTAGTTGAAAACAATCTATTTCTCCAATACAATGTTTGTGATCAATGACTTGATGATGGTTCATTTTAATTCATAATTGGAACCAACTGCAGTGGATGAATTCATGAACTTCTCTTTATGAAAGAAATATAAGCAGCAGTCCCTCACTCGCTCTTTGACTAGCTTGTGTGAGAAAATGTCTCATTTTGAGCTTTTTATTCATGGACACACACTTGCTCTTAACCTTTGACAGGCCCAGTGGAGGAATTGTAATGAGGGGCTTCTCCAACTAAATGTATAGATGTACATATCTGTCAATGGGGCTGTGTTGAACGGTAGAAGGGATTGTTCCTTTTGTGGAATACAAAAAAGAATACAAAAATCAACGGAGAAACATTTGTAATGCAAATTAAATCAGTGCATTAATGTCTTAAAGCTGTACTAGGAAAAGCAGGTGCACCGTCTAGGGTGACACTTGTGAGCCCAAGCACTTTGCTGGTTAAATTCATCTTTTCCTACACCTGATGACAGGGTACAGGACATGTCCATTGTGACTGATGGTGAGGTTTCAAGTACTAAAAGCCAGCAGAGCAAAACAGTATTTTCAGGTCAGAAGCTGGGATCTTCCATCTTTCTCATACAACATTAATTCAGCACGATAACCAGGGGAGACTCCAGGGAATTTATCTAGATTTTCTTTCTTTTATTCCAGTAGAGAGCTTCAGTCAGAGCCCCCTTCAACCTAGAGATATCTCAATCCACCGCATACATATTTATAAGAACAAAGGTTACTGATTTTGATTTATAACGTTTAGAAAATTCATTTGTTAGAGGGGAGATTTAACGCAAATTGTTGAAACTTGTCAACATGTCACTGTGTGATACCACAGTACAATTACTCTGTTCTACTTTTTGCATCACGTAGCTTTCACAGAATGCTTGGTAAAAACTGCATGTACTGTCCACACCTTGGTAGTACTAATTCATAATAACTGATGACTCCTCCTTCCCTTGTGGGAGACTGTTGTGTTTGTATGCGTGTGCGTGTGCGTGTGCGTGCGCGTGTGTTTTCAGTATGAGTAATGCCCAGATGAAGGCCTGTTTGTCTGAACTCTCTACTATAAAAGGAGTGTCTGCAGTGGAGATTAAGTTTTATTCCTTTTCATTTCCATGTGCAGACAACAATTTTGGATAATGATGTCCTCAAATTCAGATGCGGTACCAGATGCATATATTATAACTGACTTCTGTCACACTAAGCTTGATTCATCACTGTTTACTTATTGATTTTTTTATTAATTGATTGTTTAGCCTGGAAAATGTCAGAAACAAATGGCTAATACCAATTTCATCTTACTAGAGCTCAAAGGGACTAATTTGCCTTTAGTATATACGCAATCATTTGTTTGTATTAATGGTACTGGTGTGTATTTTTGAGCGATTCTTGAAACAAGTCCATAAAATTGGATGAGACAGATGAGTGATTCAGGGTGACAGATTTTAGTGTTTTTGTCAGGGGAGTCCTGATGTGGGCTATAAAGCTTTGAAGCTCATGCAGAGTGAAAATGTGTTTTTACTCCAAGTTTTTGAAAGATCTGAATGTGAAAGCTGCTTTGACAAATAATCCAAGGAGCAGGAATTGTGGAGTTGTCGGTGTTGATTATTTGTCAGCTCATATTGTAATTTATTTTGCATGTCTTTGGCACATTCACCTAGACAAATTCTCCCTGTTGTTCAACATTGGAGTATATCAATGTAGGCTTTATATGAAAACATTCAAATAATGATAATAATGGCACTGCTTTCTAACTGCCTGAAAAACTGTAAAAATGTGTTTCCTTGAAGCTGAGCAACAATCATATGCTGGTTTGTGCCTTCATTGAGGTTGAGTTACTGGGTTTAAGGTCACTGCCTGAAAAAAATGCATTGTATGTGAGTCAAGGATTGTTTTTATTTTTATGTTGTTTAGTAGCCGAAGAAGACATGAAATTATAAATGAAATTCTTTCAATCAAGAATACCAACCTCCAGAGGAATTTTGATGCACAGTATTAAATAGGCATGTATGACTTTTGATCCAATTTAAGGAATAAAACCCCAGACTTAATGTAAGCCAATGAAGTTTCTTTTAAAAATTGCTATAAACAAGAATTTGTGGCATGTATGTGTGTTGTACTCATACAGTGCATGGTGGTGAATGTATTGTGGCGGGCTGTCGCTGTCACTGTTATCAGTACCAGGGTTTATCGGGTTTCCCTAAGCCGCTCAGGGGCTGAGTCTGAGTGGTTTTGTAGTTCAGCTCGCGTGTTATTACACCTAGATTGTGGTGTGAAAGTGACAGGCCTGGATTGTGCCTGGGGAATGTGCAGAAAATGAATACAACAGCAAAACAGAATAATGGGATAAGGCTGTAGCAGAAGGAAACTGATGGAGCACAGAAAGTTTTTCTCTCTAACCAGATGACATCTTTGGGGAAAAAATGCTAATGGATGCAATGTTCATGTATGTTGCTGAAAACTACAACATAAAGTGGGTGTGTGTGCTTCTCTGTGTCAGCAGTTCAGGTAAACTACTTTGGAATTGGATTTGAATTTGGAAAGCAACTGTAACAATCAGGGCTTTAGTGGGATTAATAGGGGAATATAAACTCTCAAAGCCAGAAAAAAAGTATTGTCCATCCTCTTTACTCAAAAATGACTCAGCATAGACCAATAAATAAATCAACCTTAATTTGTTCATTGTGAAATATCAAAGTTAAAACCCTATGGAGTTTGTATAAGTGGGTCTCTGCAGCCAGATTCTTGAATCTTGTGGAAAACCTTCACATATAACCTATACAGTGTGTGATTGTTGATGCTGTCTCTTTGTGTTGGTTGGTTCCTTTTCTTTAAGACTCATGTGAAAAGCTCCATTGTAAGAGACCCAGTAAAAGCCACTATTTTAGCCTTATATTAATACACTATCCTTGTTTTTATGCCAAATGGGCTCGCTGCTTTTAAATATTAATATATTCCTCCGTTCTACCAGTTCATCATCTCAAAAGTACAAGCCTATTTTTTTCTGGGAGAAGTGATTCATCAAATCCTGTTATATTCTGTCACACTTTTCAAAGTCGCCAGCTGCATCATTCTTATGTTGAAAGTCGTGGACAGCCTTCCTCCCATGTTGGCTCATATAGTAGTGATCTGATGTTATTAGTGCCATTTAGACCTTTCATTTACCTGGTAAAACTGTTACAGTTGTCACTACAAATCCATTATCTCAAGACTCACAATGGCCTGTTGTTTGTATTGTTATGAATCTGTGAGCAACCTAAATGAGATGCTGAAAATATGACTGTGACATTTTGGCCTGAGTTCAGTGTG
This sequence comes from Helostoma temminkii, assembly GCA_900302695.1. Taxonomy (NCBI): domain Eukaryota; kingdom Metazoa; phylum Chordata; class Actinopteri; order Anabantiformes; family Helostomatidae; genus Helostoma; species Helostoma temminkii. The sequence continues at coordinate 20,543 of OMLM01007363.1, read as the reverse complement.
ACCATATGACATGTTGATAAAGCCACAAAATAATCCTCAAAAAGTCTGATTTTATTAAGCATCAGATATTTGTTGTCGTTAGCTACAAGCAGTCGTGATTACACTGCCTAACTGATTTGGACTCCCTCTGCAATCATCTGCAATCAACTGCACCATAAATTAATCTGCAGGATTCATATTTAATCTACCAAAAATATATATAAATAATAATAATAATAATTTGCCAAACTTTCAAAATGTGTTAAATTAATGAAAAGAATTCATTGTCATTTTTATTCATATTTTAAACCTCTTGCTACTGAAATTAGCAAATTAGCTTGTGGTTCACCAAATGTTAATTAAGCTCCACCCACTTTACCTTGACCAATGAGATATTTTTCCCCTGATTATTCAGGCATATGAATGAAATCCATGTGTGTAAATATAAAATTTCTCATCATATTTAATGAGCAATATCAGTTTAAATCCTTCATGTGTTTTAGGTCTTAATTTTGTCATTTTGATTCATAAAGTACCGTTTCAGAGGAAACGCATGACTTCACTCTTGCACCGAAAGGCATTTTGTACATCTGAATAGTGCTTCAGTGAGGTTTAGCAAGGGCTTCTACGCTGAACAATGCATGGATTATTAAACTTCATTGTCTTCAGTTCATCTTCATGCAGCCTCACTTTCTCTGTGTCTCTATAATTAATCTCTTGGTCTCACTCACACTGTGTGTCCCTCTTATTCAATTTTTTTTTCTTATCCCATATTGCTCACATTCCTCATTGTGGGTACTCTGGTCCTCCAGATTCATTTATATATGGATTTTAATGATCTCAGTGGGATGAATGTCTTGGCTGTGTGAGTCGCCAGTCATACCTAAGTCAGTTTCATAATGAATTATTCCAGATTGTCCTTATAACTCAGGCTGTCAAGCCATTTATCAGAGCTTCTGGTTATATGATGGCATGGCAATCTATACACACACGATTGTATTATGTATATCATTAATTGTTTGAAATATTTTTGGTAAATCAGTACACGCAAGGATAGTTGGTTACGGAAGCTTTGGTGACACTATATAGTGCACATTAGGGTGTTCACCATTTTATAGTGTCTCTGAATGTTGAATGAGAATTCTCATCCCACAATGCAAAATTAAAAGTAGTGTAGACGGCATGTACAGTACTTTCTGCTACCTATCCCACAATGCCCAGCTCCCCATTTTAAAGATAAGAAAATTACTGTTGCATGGCTCCACCCGTTATCTGTAAATTGGTTGCAAAAACAATTGTCTCACAAACTGTACTATATTGACTCCTATGACTCCTACAATAACAAAATATACACTGCTTAAAAAAATAAAGGGAACACATAAGTCCAAGTTCATCACACTTCTGGGATATCAATAAATGTCTAGTTAGAAAGCAACAATGATTGTGAATCAGTTTCACCTGCTGTTGTGCAAATGGAACAGACAACAGGTGGAAATTAGAGGAAATTATCAAGACAACCCCTATAAAGGAATGGTTCTGCAGGTGTTGGCCACAGACCATTTTCCTGTCCTCATCCTTTCTGGCTGATTTTTGTTCACCTTTGCAATTTGCCCATGCCCTCACCACTAGAGGTAGCATGATGTGGTGTCTGCAACCCACAGAAGTTGTTTAGGAAGTGCAGCTCATCCAGGATGACACATCAGTGTGCACTGTGGCAAGAAGGTTTGCTGTGTCTCCCAGCACAGTGTCAAGAGCATGGAGGACATACCAGGAGACAGGCCTCTACACCAGGAGACGTGGAGGGGGCCATATCTACCGCTATCTGCTCCTTTGTGCAGGGAGGAACAGGAGGAGCACTGCCAGAGTCCTACACAATGACCTCCAGGAGGCCACTAATGTGCATGTTTCTGCTCAAACTGTCAGAAACCGACTCCATGAGAGTGGTATGATTGCCCAACGTCCACAAGTGGGGCCTGTGCTCACAGCTCAGCACCGCGCAGGTTGATTGGCATTTGTAAAACCATATGCTGGTGCAGTGGGCCCTGGGTTCCTTTTGATGCATGACAATGCGAGGCCTCATGTGGCTGGAGTGTGTCAGCAGTTCCTGCATGATGAAGGCATCGATGCTATGGACTGACCTGCACGTTCCCCAGACCTGAATCCAATCAAGCACCTCAGGGACATCATATCTCGTTCCATTCAGTCCTGTCCAGGAGTTGACTGATGCCCTGATCCAGGTCTGGGAGGAGATCCCTCAGGAGA
>OMLM01007361.1:12409-39883 GCA_900302695.1 Helostoma temminkii | reverse complement strand
CCTGCGAGCGGTCATCAAGGTGACGCTGCTGAAGCACGAACCGACGGGGAAGCCCATCACTCTGGAGGGGGTGTTCGTGGGAGGAAGTGCCGGCTATGCGGAGGGAAAACTAATGCAGGTAAGGTGTGATTTAAAAAGTACTAAAGGCTTCTAATTCTAACTTATCATTTTTCCCAAAATACAGCACAAACAAAGAAATGTGAGAGCTGTTCAGTGGGCAGAGTTAAGGGGTAAGGGTGGGCACCTGTTCAGTATGGGTCCTGCAAAATGAATAGAGCTTGATCACCATAGATACGTGTGAATACTTGGTGTTCAATCCCGCTTATTGTATCTGAAGGACTGTCTCACTGCTTAGCATCCTTTATGTCTTGAGATACCTACAGTACATGTGCAGTAGCTTGTTGCTGTTTCTCCAAAGGTCACTCCCATTGAAATAACTGTAGAAGATGCTTTACTGTTCTACTGTCTGCACAAACTCACAGGCAGTAACTTTGAGCTTAGATCAGAATGACTCAATCACAATCCACTTTAATGTTGTTCCATAAATAAGAGTACGGTATAAAAAAAACACTGATGAAGTCAGTTGGTGTTATTCTTGAGGAGAAAATGCTTAATTTGAAAATGAGCTTTCAGAACATGAGACCCCCTGTTCAGTGACCGTTGGCCCCGAAACAGTTTACACACCATCCGCTGTCTGATAAACCAAACGGTGTTAACACCTGCACTTAATGCTATACGCCATCAAAAATCCTGTAGTGACCACTGGTAAGGGTGCACTGTTTCTTTCCAAGAGCTGCTCCCAGCACCACATGTTCCACTCAGCACTCAGCATGTGATGACAGAATATCTAAATTCCTTCAACAACAGTGATGACACACAGGTGTCATTGAGGTTAGTTTGTTTTGAATCTATTTTTGCCGATGCTTGAAAAACATGGCTTTAGTTGAAGCTGCCAGCTTTCTGAGGTGTCACTTTTATTAGGTGTTAGGTGTGTTTTGCACTAACTATTTATGACATCTCTTGTTGTTCCAGCATTTTTAATGAAAGGTGTGGTCTGTTTGGCAGGTCATGTTCAGACCCATGCAAACCTAAAATTTAAGCTAAAGAGGATTTTTTTCGATTCTGTTTATACCCTGCAAATGTAAAGTATGTGGTCTATTCAGCGTGCATATTTAGGATTCAAGAGTGGATTAAGGCTCCCAGGCCTTAACGCTTCGGCTGTGTCAATTTATTTACCGTTGCCAAAGAAACAGGCCGACAGATATGAGGTACTGTAGGATCTTGTCTCTCCTCACTCACCAGGTGTGGGAGGTTTTGTGAATGGGGAGCCAGATGCTGCAGTTTGTCATAATTGATAAGGATTTACATGAGTTTTCCAGAAAGAAAGCCCAGTATTAGGCACGGTGAAAAGCCACATTGCTGTTTTCCTCTCCATTTAAAACCCGTCTGACTTTAATGTGACTGTGTGGGATGTTGGCAACATGTTACGGATGTATAACACAGTGTAGCTGACATCAAAGACACTTCCACCTTTCTGGGATTTCCAGCTTTCTTTATTTAATTCCAATAAAACCTTGCACAGTTTCTTGTACGGGTCCTTGGGGCCAAGTGTAAATCTGCTGTAGATTAAAATCATAAAAATATATTAACCCCCAGTCACCAGGTCTCAACAAAGCGCTTCAGCAATAAACTGTTCCTACTGTATTAAGGTGCAGTGAATATTAAGGTGAAACATGGGTGATGGAGCTCAATCAAGACCATGCTCCACTGCTTTCTGCTTCAGTCAGGATGGCAACAGCCTAATCCTCCACCTTCTGCACCTTTTTTACTTAAAAGTCCAAAGAAGTTGGTTTTGTCAGTGCCTCTGTTTTGTTTTACTAAATCAGACTGTGGTTCTGTGCAATACTAGAAAGGTACAGTTTAGACAGGCTCTCTCTTCCCAGCCTGTTCCCACAGTGCACACAGGCACAGAGGTGGTGTTTTGCTGCGGGATGCTCTTTGTTGCAGCTTAGGCCTGTTCCAACAGGTTCTTATTGCCTCTGCAGGCTGTCTCACAGTTCCCGCTTTATGTCCTTGTCTTCCAGTAGATGAAGAGGATGAAGGCTGCGAAGATGGTCGACTTACGTAGATGTATTATTAACTTCCTCACAATATGTGTTAATGTCACAGTTTACACACTCACGCTCTGTGTTGTAAAGTAGATGTGTTCTACGAGGCTGCCTGTTAGTTCAGCTAGTGTACTTAAGGAGTTTAAGGGGCTCCCCAGCCTTTTAAGATGAGCTACGCTGACGTATGGCGACAGGTTTGGTCAGCCACTGTTATTACTGTCATTTTCACCACACATTGATCCTCATGTTGTCCCACTGAGTGATGGGCTGCTCCTCTGCTAGAATTACATTATTTACCTCAACATCTGAGGTCCTGTTGATCATGTAGATCCTTTTAGCTACCAAGTGCATACAGAAAGCAATCGTTGGGTATAAACAAGAACGTTTATGTAGAGGTACATATCCATAAGTATGCATTTTAGAACCTCCATTCTACAAACTATTAAACCCATATATTATGATTCTGTAATAACCTATTCAGGTTAATACTTATCACTAATATGGCTTTTTTATGTGGAAGTTGAGTCATAGCAACTGGACTCCTTTTGGAAAACATCTTCGACCTAACAGGAAGAGGTCCAGTTGCCATGACCCGACTTCCAGATAACTTCACCTGGATAACCCAGAATCATCATAGTCATGACTTTTTTTGCTAATATACAGTATGAAAGTTAAGTTGTTAATAACTTAAAAACATAGAGACTACTAATGCTACTACATTTGTTTTATACCAGTTGAAGGAGCATTGTCTACTAAAATTAATGACCTAATTATAACATGTTAATGAGTGACACCCATTCATGTGCACACACGCCAAGCTCAGCTTGCCATATAATGTAAAGAACAAACTCTAAATATTTGATACAGAGGTAGTTCTCAGTTTCTTCGGTGAGTTTAAGACATGAGACTTTGCTTTGGCAGGTGTCTCCCTCTGATTTATTAAACTGTGATCTCCCTGGAAGCATGCCCTGTCCTCTGAATGAGCATGTTCATTTGGAACACTGGCTGGGGTCTGGCCAGCACTCTTTGGACAAATACAAGTGCTGAGGAATTTTGACTCTCTCTCTCTCTCTCTCTCTCCCTCCCTCTTCCAAAATGAATCTTGCAAAGTGACCAGAGGAGAAGTGCAAGAGATAACTCTGAACTTGAAAGGACTGTGAGATGTCCTGTGATCTCTGTTTAGCGATTATCTTCCAGCAGACATTGTGCTAAAAACCTCATGTTTTTGCTGAAATCTTGATGTTCTTCACTTCCTCATTCTGTATTTGTGTGTGTTTGTACTTCAAAACGTTGAACTGACTTTGGAGAACTCCCTTAAATGCATTAGCTGTAATCACAGCAGGCTAGGCAATTGACTGAACTCCCGTTAACTCTGCACTGCTTCACATTCTTCCGTCTCCCTTGTAAGGGTCCCTCAAGGTACTGATGCTTCCCTGTCTCTCCCTGAGCCATCCACCATCCAAGGACACTATCTGCACGTTTTTTCCCGACTGGCCCTCAGTATGGCCGTTTGGGAACAAGGGACTGGAGGCCGGAGGGGGTGCTCAGGGAGAACATCAAAGTGAGTCCAGTTCCGAACGTGAGCTGAGATGATTAAAAACTGAGACTGTTTACACTGCACTTCCCATATGGGCCTTCTCCTCCCCCTCCCTCTAGATTTCCTGTTCATACTTCCTATCTCCCTGGATGAGATAACAGCCTGTCCAGGGCTCCTCGGGGCTTCTTACTACTTTCTGTTGCAGGGTTTGTTGTTGTGCATTTTGTATATGTGATATAACTTAAGTGTATAAATATGTACTGTCACCTCATAGCTGTGTGTGATTGCATCGACCAGCTGGGTGCCTTGATGTGTGGAGTTTGCATGTTCTCTTCATGTCTGTGTGGGTTTCTCTGGGTCTCTGGGCTCCCTCCCATAGTCCAAAGACATGCAGTTAGGTTAGTTAGTTAGTTAGTTAGACTGGTGACCTGTCCAGGGTGTACCCCCCCATATTAAAATTCTGTCTCCTTATCTGCTTATTTCTTTACTAATGAATGTGGAGCAAGTTTCAGTTAATAACCAGATCTTACTCAGACTCAGTTTTCATCCAATAGCAAAATGGTGAGAGCAGCATGAGACTGGAAGAGACATGCTCTGAATTTTACTGCAAGCCTCAGTTCACAGTCACAGTGATCGCATTTGGCATGCAAAGCTCTGCTATGTCCACTGGTATGGACACCATATGAGACGTCAACATACACAGCAGTAGAGTCACATCCATCCATCCTATCTGGCTCTCAGTGACACTGGCACTTACATAAAGGAATGAATGAAGTCGCTCTAAGCTCACAATTTCCCCCTGCTTTGCCACAGCGCCTGTTCGAAAGAACGTTGACTTTTCTGTGATTAACATCTGTTTGTGTAGAGAGGGACCAGGTTCTGGGTCAAGCGTCGGCTTTAAAGCCGGCACATAATGTAAAAAGAGCAGTGAGCATTGCTGATCCAGAGATTATACACATTCTTTAATACGTAGAATCTGACAAAGATAAACAAATGTGTTTATCTTTTGCATTTCCATATAGTGATCAGTAACCTCACTGATATAATTGGTTTTCTACTAAAACCTTTCTCTAGCAATCCAAGACAATCCTGTTTTGCCTTTGGCTCTCGTCTTGAACAGACCCCCACGTGTGTCCAAGCTATCAGACAAGTTCTGGATTAATGGTTTCTCCTGTGCAGGGATCTGACAAAGCTGCGGCCTGCAGCACAGGAAGCAGGGGCTAGTACTGTCCTGTCCACCCTTTTCCACCAGAGATAGCTGTTAAGATGTTTCCTAGGGCACTGGGAAGACGGGAGAGGCAGGTAGGGGAAACATGGCAAATCTCTTAATCCTGCCGGCCCCCTTCTTTTTAAGTCATTAGACCAGGTCTGGAATTTTTGAATGTTATACAACACATTCTTGTTGACTCTTCATAGCTTCCCACATGCAAACAGTCAGGAAGTGTATACTCCTTCAGTATACACTCTGACACTTGTGTTCACACACATGTTTGTTCAAAAGAGTCACAAATTTAATTCCATGTTCTTTGCAGCAAGTGAAGCATGCAAACACACACACACACACACGCAAAGTACACACATGCACGCAATGCAGTATGGTAAAGGCATTACTACTGGACTGGACCTTGTATCGACCCACAGACAGGGTAAGCTGCAAAACACAGGAGAAGAAAATGGGAAGATCGGAGCTCTAAACAAACAGCGTTTCTAAATTTTACGTTAAAGTGAGGCCTTGTTCTCCTGCGCCACTGTTTATGTATGTGTGCATGCTTTCACTTTCACACACTTCGTTGGCCTCAAATGGAGTGCTGGAAAAACTTGCGTACACACATAAACACACACTTAAATGAAATGTTAATGGCCCCGGCTTTGTCTCTTGCTCTTGCTTTTGAGCACTTTTATTGTCTGTTCCACTGAGAAACCAGCAGAGTGCCCAAGGAGCAGCAAATGTGCTCAGGTCTTTTAAGCTGCGCTATTATGTAGCCCCGCAGCCATTACAATAGTGAGGTATGAGTCACCACTGATTATTAAAGAGCACATGCCGTCACGTATATAAACACACATACCTATATTTTCCTTTGATGGCACCGTACCTGACAAAGGACCAGGCGGGGCTATGGTTCGTTCAGGGTCAGTGGAATTCAGTTATGTAAAATGTTCAGGGTTTAACAGTTAAGAGTACCTTGGCATTTTTACATTCCCAGAGGAATGGGAATCTTGTGCAACCTTTTCTGAATTTGTTCTAACAGTGCAGGTCAAGTGAAGCACCTGTCTCTTTCCAGTTGAAACCGATCCACTGGGAGTGCACAGGAAAGCCTGCTGATCCACAGTGGGTGTGGAGGCCAAGGTATCCCTTCCCCAGGGATCAAGGCCACATTTATAGAGATTTACAGAGAACCGTGTTGCGACAGATGACAATTGCACCATATGGCAGGAGAATTCAGATGCTACTGTAAGGAAGTTGACTGCCCTCTATGCTCCTCCATGTTCACCAAAAAGTGATTACAAACCCTTACATTAATTGTCATTAATAATGTTTATTTATTGTAACGTGTTCAGGCATTGCCTATCCTGCATTAGCTTAAGAGACACCATAGTATATAACCCAGAACAAACAAAATAAAGAAAACCAATTCAAGTACCAGTATACCAGTGAAAAAATCCTAAGTGTTAAGTCTCAAGCTCTGATTTGTTTTTGGACACACAATGAAATCTGGACCTAGTCAGTTTTCTCTAACCTGGTTGGTTTTGCTTTGGCATCAGAGTTGACAGTGTCAGTTGAAAACAGATATTTTAAGTTAGATCAACTTAAAAGTGGAATCAGCTTAGAGTGTTTGTTTTCAGCTGATGTGATTTGGTTGTGTGGAGTTCTGTTGGCAGGATGACTATTGGGTGTTTCATTTTTGATTTGATTTTTGAGTGCAAGACATGACGTCCTCATATGAGGACACAGTGACTTAAGAGATCTAATACATCAAAATTAAACAACTGATCTTTAATAATAGTAGCACCATGGTGACTGGGATGGCTATGTTGACAATTTAGTATAGATATCCATGTATCCAGTACCATCCGTTGGTCTAAAATGTGTGAAATGTGTGAAATAATAACCTTAAACCTTTTCATCACTTTTTATTTGTTTTTATTTGTTCTTTACTTTACTTTATGATACAAATTTCAATCAACTACTACAACAACAGTTACTATGTAGACAGTGAGCATGGTTAACACGATACCTGCACAGGCACTTTAGCCTCATCATTAGCAGGCTGACATTATCGTTTAGCTCAAAGCACCACTGTGCAGCTTCATGGGACTGCTAGCATGATTCATCTTGTTGATCATCTGCATGTTTTCAATACTTTTTGGAAAAATTTTAGAAACTTTTTTTCGTCAACTTTTTTTTCCGCTTTTTCTCTTTCGCTTTTTTTGTTAACTTTCACTTTTTTCCGTTAACATTCTATTTATTTTATTAGTATTACTCTATTCTATTTATTTACATATCGTATTCTATTTCTAAGCTCTATATTGTATTTAAGTTTCTAGGCATTCACCGTGGACAGCAAAGAAAGAATTTTATTGTATAGGGAAACTCCTTTCCTCACTGTGCATATGACAATAAACACTTTGATTGATTGATTGTCAACGTCAGTGGGCTCAGGAAGACGAACAGTTCTTGACTTTGAGATTTAACATAATGTTAAATGTTAGAATATGTAATGAGGTTGTGTCATTGCTTTACAGTTTTTTTTATTTCAAACTCACTCAAATTGCTTTAACTGCAACACAAATGATTCCAGTAAATGATATATCAGCCATTTCAAAGCACCAGGATGCTTTTTCTGTGTTTTGTTTGCACGTACAGTGTGTAATGTTTTGCTGAACTTGTTTGTAATCTTTTGGGACCTCAGTTGTGCGTGCTGTCTTATCATTAGACACTTCATATTCTGTTCATTTCAGCCAAACATCTTCATAGATAGCGCAAGTGTTGACTTTATCGTGCAGTCACTCACTAATAACTCCTGCCCCGTCTGTGGTGGTGAGATCAGCCTTTTCTGCTCCCCGCTAACATCAAAGGCTCAGACGTTTCTCATTTCTCTGCCTGTCTGGCTTCTCTTTCTCCCAGCAGCGCAACTATAAATTCCTCCTCACCTCGTCTCTGCTAACCAACCCTCTCTTGTTTCTTGACAGCTCTTTAAAACGGTTGTAATTCATTGTGTGCGCTTTAGTTTAGTTTAGGACAGAAATGGCTACATGTACTCAAAAGGCAGGAAGCGCTTAGTGTGCTGAGAGGTTGGAGGAAAAGAGTCATCACCATACCACAGATAAATACTCTCTGACACACTCCCTCCCTCTCCCTGGCTCCCTGTGGCTTCTTCAGTCACTCTCTCAGACATTTTCTTTGTAGGGCTTTGTGCTCGTCACTTTGGCAAATATAGCAATAGCACCTCCCAGCAATGTAATTTCATAAGTTATAATTGGCCGTAGGTTATTTGGTTCTTGTGCGACAAGCTGAAAACTATTTGTACTGCATGTTTATGGTGGATACATCTGCATCAGAGCTGCAGAGTGATGTTCATAAAGCAGAAGTAGCAGTCTGCAGTCTGAGGAGAAGCAAACTTTACTACTTTTCTGCTCGAACGCTTGACTCGGCGATCCACGAGAAGAAGAGCTTTCACCTGTGTGACACTCTGATTCGTTATGTGTGTGTGTGTGTGTGTGTGTGTGCGCAAGCATGAGTGAGTCTTTGTGAGTGTGTCCACAGTGAGTGTGTCTATTTGTGTGCGCAAAGGAGGCGGAGCTCCCATACTGAGATCATTTACCAAACTCTATTAAGTGGGATCAAAGTGTCTTGGATCTTTCAGTGCTACATGACTACAAAAGCCATATTGTAACCCCAGATCCAGGGAGATAACGCAGCTGACAAAAAATGCTTTATGTCTCCAAAAGTCACATGGTCACTTCTCAACGACAAACAGCATGTCCCTTTTTTGACCTTTTTTTGCTCCAGAAAAGCCTCAGTGTTGCAATAACCCCCATACCCTGCTTCATGCACAGTTTGATTTAATAAACTAGAAAACCCTAATACAGATGCCAAATGCTCACTGTATACGCTCTATGACAACAAAGTCTGAATGAATCACGTTGCCAAAAAATAAAACACGTGGTTTGATGTGTTGAAATATTGTCTTCAAAACTGATATGGCCTTGCAGTAATACACACATACATAGCTGTGTTTACATGTGCTTACCATCATAAGATTTCAGTTCTACTACAATTTAATACTACAGATCCCAGAATTCTGCGGGCAGCAAGCACGTGTTGATCAGCTGCTTTGTTAGAAATAAAACTGGAGAGCAACAGGTGTATCTGTTTATCTGTTTATGAAGAGCATGCAGTGCCAGCGTCGGTGGTAAACACATTGTGCTTCCTGTGACTGCTTCACATTAAAATCCAGCCACTGTTTACCCAGTTGGATTTTTTAAAGGTAAATCAGCAGCAGCATTAGGAGAGTGAAGAGTAAACTGTGAGGCTAATATCAGTGAAAGTAGACACTAAAACTGGAAGATATTTCGTGCAGATTCTTGGTGTGTAAGGAAGCAGTGTGCCTCCTGACTGATGTATTACTGCATCTTTTTCCCTTCCTAGCTTGCATAATGAATTATGGTATTTATAAAAACTCACATAATTAGAGAAGATACTCTATTAGAAATTGGTCAGTGGAGCTAGTTTGGGATTTTAAAAAAAGCCTTTTTTGGCCCTTTGCAGCTGCTTGCCTCTTACTGTGTGAGCAGGAATGATTAACTTGACTGATCATCATACATCCAGTCACATGTTTGCCAGCATGATAGATGGCTGTTCTTTCATTTGGATGAAATGAAAAGTGCATGCTTTTGAATCAGACAAAGGGTTAGTATATCTGCCAGACAAGTGTGTTAAACTGATATATTTGTCTCTTTTTACATGCAGGGAGAGTTTTCTTTCTCCCATCCCTGCTGCTGCTGCTGCTGCTGTTGTTGTTGTTGTTGTTGTTGTTGTTGTTGCACAATCAGGCCTGCAAGGAGAATTGTGACTTGCTGGGAGAACTTGACCTGGTGCCACATGGCCTTGGGTGTTGCTGTAAATGCACATTTGCATTTCTCAAGAATACATTTCACACACTTATCCTGTCCACTTCCATCAGTACCACTTTTTGACCTGCCTCTACTTGTTCCTTTGTGTCAGTGCTACACAGTAAAGCAGAGTGGTTGATCCAGGATCTAAATCAGTCCAGATTATACTCTGTCTGTAGAAGGGGTCTGGTAAAGTCTTGTTCTACTGCTACAGGTCTGTTTGTCTAATCCCCAAATCTGAGCACACTCTGATTCATGTAGATCCACTTTCTAATAAATTCCAACTAACATTCAGTTTAATTCACATATACTAAATTGGTCAGAAAATTGTTATCTTCTTTATCGTGTTGCTGCAGGTTCTTCTGTAGATGAGAAAGAATTCATAAGCCATTATTATTATTATGTTCTTTTAGACTGTGACTGTTATTTTAGAGTGAATTATACTACTGGGTGTGGTGTTCTCTCTCCTTCAGGGTCAATTTAGGTTAACTGCATTTAATTATCCTGTCCCAATTTCTGTAAAGCACCTTGTGCATCATGTGCCTCCTTTTAAAAGAAATATTTTAATGTAGCTAAAAAAGACAGGAAGACCTCTAAAGATAAATCTAGTAGAAACTTCCATGGCCCAGCATGCTCTTCATAAGACTATTTTTACTCTGAGACTCATTTTAGAGCTTTATATTCTGAGTTCAAACAACTTGACGTTTCCTTTAAGCGTGTGATAACAAAGCTGCCACCAAATGTTTATTAGTCTTACCCCAGGTGGAATAATTGGTTCTGCACCGTCAAGCACTGCCCCTGTTGCATTCTCCAAAAACAACAAAACCCAAACTTGACTGTACTCTTGTGTACCCAGAAGAGGACTGCATATGTAGGAGACCCACTCCAATTGGCCATGACCTCTTGACTGGCTGCTCCTAATTAGAAGCAGTCCCTCACAGTGCCTCCCTCTCTTGTCCAAAGTAAATACCTTGGCACCCAGCAGGAATGCTGACAGACTGCCGTTTAGGGTGCTCCGAGAGAGAAGCTTGGACAGTCACTGCCTGCCGTCACATTTAACCCTCAGGAGCCAACACTAACAGCTCACAATGGTCAGCAACGGAAACACAAATGATCTCACCGTTGAACTCACTCACAAGTATGCATTACTATCTTGGCGCATTCGTGCCTGTATGCTGTGTTGGTTTTCCACTCTGAAAGCTTTCACGCTACTCCTTTCAAATGGCCTTGACTGCAGACTGGGACTTTGTAGTGAATTGATAGAGCTGGTGGAATATCATCTGCATCTGTGTTACATAACCTGTATGTTTACATTTAGTCCAGCATTAGGCTTCTTGCAGCCACCAAGTGAAAAAACAGATCCTTGCCGTTTCAAAGTCAGCTAACCTTGGTGTGCAGCGGTCGAATGGGATCAGGTGGGCAGATCAAAAGGACTCTACTGATAACCTCCTGTGTGTGGGAACTTCTACAAAACAGCTAAAAAAATAGCACTTGACAACTAACAACACATGTTTTTAGGGCAACATGGCGTCATATATGGCGTCTGTTGGTGGCTGGAGCTGCCAAGCCTCTTTCCCTCATAGCCTGCTATTTAAACCCCCAGATTGCTGCAGGGAGAGTGCTGTGGGGAATGGTGTAGCTCTTTGTTCTGGGCTCCACGTTAGGGTTAGCACAGCATTACACCAGAGAAGCACTGAAAGCCAACTCTAAAGACTAAAGCAGAGCTGTGTGTGGTTTGGTGTTTGGTCTGCTCACGCTGAGATTAGAGCAGCAGGTTGGCAGAGGATTTCGTAATGACATGTCTCCTGCTCTCGAGTCCTTGGACTGTCTGGGAATCCTGCAAGGCTACATGAAAGCAAGGCACACACCTACACACATACACACACGTACTGTTGCACACCATGACAGGCTGACATTGTGGTGAGAGAAACAACATAACATTTATAATCTCTGACAAATGAGATGCGACATGGTCAGCCACTAAGATGACACGTAATGCTCCCCTCGTGTCACTTTTTAATACACATTTGTTTATAAGGGCTTGAAATAGTGTTTTCCGTACACGTACATGCCCGTTTGTATTCAAACTGTTTTATATCTCTAAAATTTCTCTAAAATTCCAAAGGTTACCCAAATTCCAGAAATTAATATGTAAATATAAAAATTTGTATATTTCCAAAGCAGTTAGATGTGGTTGTTAGAGGCTGTGATCCTGTTTGAGTGACTGTTTACATCCCACAAGGTTTTATGAAGGAAGTCCATTAAAACATTTTGTCCTATATAAGTCAACAGCTTGTTTATGGAGCTCAAGTCCAAACTGAAAAGTCAGGAGCTGAGCCAAAGGCTCCAGTGCAGTGCCAGATCTATCTGAGAGGGAGGGAAAGAGGGACTGGGTTCGGTGGAAGGGTGGTGGGGGGCAGCAATATGTCTACTGCAGTTCTCTGACCTACCTCCATACTGCTGACTTCCACTGTTTGCCCACTCTGTTAACTATTACCGAAAGGCTGTGTACCTTGGCTGCAGCCCAACACTCTTACACATACTGTGGCCCATTATCAAAGGAGACCTGCACTACAAGCCCTGGAGTCCTTCCAAAAAGGCCACAGCCACAGTTTCTGCTTCAAGACAACTGCAGCACTATCTGAGCACTCCCTCCTGTTTTGTCTCCCTCTTTTTGTCTCCATCTCTCCAACTCTCTCTCTCTCCACCTCCTCCTCCCGTTCGCTCCCTTTCTCCTAATCCCCTCGCTTCAACATGCATATGTTGGTTAAGCTGTGTTTGGCAGGTACCTCACCCAGTCAGACTTCTTTTTGTATTATCCCTTTTATGTTTGCATTCATTTTATTTGGTGTGGTTGCAGAATATAAAACACACAAGGAGTAGAAACATGAGTGTGTCACCTCAGCCTGTAAAAATACTAGGATTTGATTGAACTGCTTCAGTTTGTGTGTTATCAAAAGTACCTGTTATTAAAAGTAACTGTGAATTGGTAATTATACTGCCACTCTAACATAGTGTCACAGTCTGTTTGACGTGTTACAGACTTATAACATTATCATTAGTCTTAACGGATCACTACTCTTAATTCCTCTTCAGTTGATTAGTATTATTATTGTTTTAAAAAATGTAATCTTTTAATATACAACAGAAAGCCACTACTATATTGTTAATAATACTGTTAAAACCGCTGCTATATCTGCCTATACTGAGAGTGGATGGAGAGTTGTTTTGACATTATCGTTATCTCATATCACATCATAAAGGTGCCATCTGTGATCACAAATGTAAACAGTAGAGTTGCCCCACCTTTAAAACCAAAACACAAAACCTGCTATCGCCATCTATGTGCTATCGCAGCTGCATTATTTCACCATTCCTGATAACAGCTCACACACTTTTCAGGTTTAACCAAATTTAATTATGTTGATTGAAAAATAAAAAAGCAAAATATTTGCTTTCAATTGACATACACACATTATTATTATTATTATTATTTCACTAATTAAAGTCAAGGTAAAGTCAGAGTGCTACTCTGTGCATATTTAACCGTAGTCCCTTATTCTAAAAATTTCATTTTTCCAATATATCAAATAATACCTTATGATGATCATGACTTTATTATCTCAATACCACATTATTTATGGTTTGACCAAGTCCTGTGTTAAAACTGGTAAAAATGTTACTATTTTGCTTTTACACAATAGTGAGATATGCAGATCATAATCACAAGAAACGCTTTATGTGGGCGTAATTATATGTGTATCATTAAGAGGACCAGAAACTCTCGTCAAATCAGTTTCACAAACATAAACTCATTCTTAGTCCATAATTGCATAATAATTAGAATATATTGTGTAGTTAATCTGCTTTTGTTGGATACTGAGTTGGGAATTTAAAGTATAAACAGAGATGCGACTGCATTTGAATATTGCAAGTTAGGCTTTGTTTTCATAAAACCTGCCATGCTTCAAGAAAGTTTGTGACATTCAGTATAGTATTTCTAATTTCATTACATAAATGTCTTCTCTCTTGGTGCCATCACGTCACATTTGAGTCATGGCAAATATTAAATAGTGTTGTGCACATGTGAACCAAACATCACATTCTAGATCCAGATTATACCCACTGTTGGCTGATACTGGTACATGGCTGCCACGTTGTTCTATGTGTGTGAATTAAAACACATAGATGTTATTCACAGTGCAGAATATTAGTAGATTCATCTACTTACCTGTAGCTGAGAGCAGCCAGGTGAGTACAATGGATGTGTATCTGTGTGTGTATGTGTGTCTGTTATAGTGTATTATGTTTCTTATTTGATCAGGTGGCAGCCTCATGATCCTTGAACCAGGTGCTCACCCATATTAGGCCGACCCTGTCTGTACTCATGGCAGTCTTGATGGCATGTAAACATATCATACTTTGAAGTGTGGATAGTTGTGTGTGCATTAAACTTGGAATCTGATTCTTTATAATTGATGTGTAAACACAAAACTCTTTGAAGTGCGTGTGTGGCACAGACGGTATCTGAAAGTGTGATGTCAAGATATCCTCAGGCCATCTAGTGCAGCCTGTTAATGTGAAGAGATAATCCCAAATTCACTTCCTTCTCCCAGTAGGAAGTCCTGGCCTTTTTTTTTTTTTTTTTTGTTACCGTGACAGATCTGAGTGGAGACAGTAGCTTCTCATCTGAGCCTTATCTCTGTAGCTTTTAATTAACTCAGAGGTGTTCACTCCCTGCCTTGTTATGCCCGCCTTTTAATGCCAGGGGGGAAATGATCTGGCACACATTAACACCACCTAGTGCCTAGTTTGTTGTTTTATTCTTTGAGCTGAGTTGTTGATGTTGAGTATTATTTTCATAGAAAAAGTTAATTCAGCCATATGGATTTCTTCCTTATTGTCTATATTTGTTATGTTTAGTTGATTAGTAAGCCATTTATTGTACAGGGTAAACCTTTAGATTTTTTTTAACTTTGTGTTGCAAACTTAAGTCTTTATTTTATTAAAATAATAATGAGGTCAAAACCTTCAGTCATTAAATGTTTAGTTTTAGTTTTGATGGTTAAAGAATCAGCGCTGAACATTCTGCTCATCAAGATGCCAGAAAACTAAGAAGAGTAACATAATTGCACCTCTGGAGAGTCTCTGCTTATGTTAGTAATTAAGCAAAATTAGACACCCTTTCATCCCTTTCATAAGTGAATCTGTTACAGTATTCTGTACAGCATGTAAATTTGTCTGTTGGCATTAGTGCTCACACAAGTGGCCTTTGTGCCTTCATAAAGTGTGTGAAATTGAAGGCCAAATGGCCGTGCCTTTTTAAATTATGAAGTTTATGGCCTGCGGATTTCTGTTGATTTAAGTCAGTTTAAGTCAACACCAACAAACAACTAACCCATAGACATATTGAAGGTCTCAGCTTTAGATTTCTGACACATTAATCAATAATGAGCGATCCAGAATAGTTGTAGTGTCTGCGTTGAGCCACACTTGCTGAATGAGCTGAAAATCTTTCCGCTGAAGGTGGTACTCCAAGATGTTCTTGAAGGTTAGCGGGTTTGGGGGTGGGGTCTTTTGACACACAGATGACCTACCCTCTATACTGTCCCTAAACACAGTACACCATAGCAGCAGCTGATAGGTTTCTTAATTTCTAATTTACTTCTTAGAATATAGCATCATCACCATGTACAGAGCCACACCACCGGCATGGCTGAACCCTTTATTTGACTCCAGTGTGTACAGTATGTGAATGTGTATAAACATGTCAGCTTGCTGTGTCATAGCTACTCTTTGTGTGAAAGTTACACAACAGGTACGGATTTTACAGGCGTTGACTACAATTAAATTACCTGTTTTATGTTGTGTGCCCATGGGCAGCAATCCTGTTTTATTTGAGTGTGGCCATGTTGCAGTGATCCTTGTAGTCGGTTATATAACTGTTTGCATGCAGCACTGCTGCACTGCTGCATGGGAGCTTTGCTGGGGGGCTGCTAAATGCCCACGGCGAGCCAGCTTTGACTTCAGCTAGGTGTCTGGTTGGTGCCCAGAGGACAAACAGTGGCAGCACTTTATAGCCGGATATTGCTACACATTTTACAATACCTTATCCAGGGTGATGCACAGGCCACATTATAGTTAAATTACACCTCAGCATTTTAAATCTCTGCAGTTGCCAGTACATAATTATGTGTAAAATATACAGTCACTCATCACCTCCTGAACCCAGAGTTGTTGCTTTAAACTGTCTAATTACGCACAACTTGAAAATCTGTGACTAGTGAGATCTTAAGCACACCACCCACACACTTACGCTGCACACATACAGACATAATATGCCCCGCAGCAACCCAGTGTTTCCAGTCTACGGTGAGCAAGGAGGAGAGAAGGCAGCACCCTTCTGAGGGTTTCTCCTCCACGCCTACAACGCCTTTGTTTTCTCACATAATGATTTCCTTTTGGGTCACCTCTCCAGCCTTTCAGGGCAGTGAAAGTGGATCTGTCCGGGGCCTCTCCATTACATAGCCCATCAGATAGGAGGCACTAGATAAGTCCCCCCTGTATAATAAATGTCTCATATTTGATCTTCACAGGTGGGAGCGATCTGACTACACTGTAGCCAGGGTGCCTCTCTTGGGACAGCTTGCATAAACACCTGCTCTTTAGGAGGAGAAATACATAGTTATGTGCCTTTTCACATATACTATGCATGGAAAGGTTAAAGGTTAACATATCTTTGCTTATTCAGCTCAGGAAGCTTTATGGTGCGAATCATAAACGAGTTAACCCCCAACCTAGAGCCCTCTTTTTATGCCTCACCTCTTGACAGCGTACGAGAGAGAGAGCACCTTTGCTTTGTAGGTTCAAAGTTCAGACACAGGGCCCGGCAATCATTGACACAGTAAAGTGACACCACTTTAATGGAAGGAAATGTGCCGGGAAATCAAAAGGGAATACAAGAAGGGCTGGCTCCAGAATAGACAAGAGTTCATAAATACAGTGGAAAGTAAATAGTGGAGGCAGAATGTCAGGCTGCCTTGTTAGCAGGTATAATGTTGCACGACTGTGGTTTGAATGGGAGGCATTGGAGACATGGGAGGCAACCCTAGCTGTGAGTTATGTTCCCCTAGTTGCATGGGTACGCAATTCCTTTTTCCTCCTTAGCGTTCATCAACAGTCAAAGCTGTGGTGTGTCAGTCATTTTTCAGGGTGACATTTTCCTTGGAGATCACTGGCCACCCAGGACAGGGGTGTGTTCCCACTAAAAGCTCTCCCTCCCAGCCCTACTTACTGTTTTGGTTTTGTTTTTGTCACCTTGTGCCCTGATATGGTGGAAACACAGTGACCTGCTTTCATGCTATGTGTTTGTATGAGTGTGTTTTTTGTCATTTACCAGAAATGTGGTGAGCGCTGTCAGAAAAAGAAAAATACTGGTTATAAAGAAGACGTCAGCAGCGGCTCTCTGAAGGAAAGTGAATCTGTGCTGCAGTCTGCTGAAGCTTTAATTTACATTATTGCAAGAACCACAGCCTTTTGTTAACTGTACTTGAGATATGGGTTGGAAACTTTGCATTGTTCTATGTTTTACTGTTATTCATATGACTTATCTAATGTAAATACATGAAAGGTTCTTTATGTCAGTCAGCTATTTAAAACCCATAATCAGAGTTTGTCTTTCCAGCAGTGGAAATAGTATGCCTCATTTAAAAAAAGATAAATTGCATTAATTTAAAAAAATGCTCTGCTTATTTAGGTAGTGTTTACTGTATATATAGGATTATGTTACAATTAGTTATACAGAAGTGTCACTTCACAGAAGGATAATCCACATGTGGAGACTTAAATCCATAACACAGTCAACTGTGTGCCTTAACCCGGGGCTGTGTTGTTGTTGCCTCTGTTTGTATCCAACACCAATGGAAACAAGCATTTCCCCATTTTATCTCGCCCGGCTTCCTCCACTATACAGATTCAGTCATTGTAACCGGCATGCTTTACTCTGTCATCGTCTGCTTGCTCCTTTAGTCCCTTATATTTTAAGATCCCTTATCTGATATTGTCATGGCAATGCAGAAGCTGTTTTGATAGCAGCGGGTTTTTCGGTTGGAAACTGTCTCTGTGTCCTTTGATCATAGAGGCCTTTTATTCTGCCAAGAAGCTTAAGAAGCCAGGAGGGGGAGGCTGGAACCACAGTGAAGCAAACAGCAGAGCAGTGGTGAGCCTGAGAGCAGAAAGTAGTACAGCTGACTGTTATTAGCCAGGTTTTTACTGAATTGACCTGGACATGTCTTTAATGTCTCATTCAGACTTCACATTATCTTATAATGATGTTATCAGACAGATGTGGAGCTTGGAAGAAAAGGCATCAGGTGTCGCATTTGTTACTTCCACTCAAAATTCTTTTAAGAACAGAAAGGTTTTTATGTTACACTTAAGGAAATAAAAGCAGAGCTAGAGCTTTTATTTCTATACTGCAACTTTGTAAATTATTATTATAGCCACATAATGTCAACATATGCTACAAGACTGAGGATAAAGCTTCTTGTTTAAAGGTACTTGATATACGCCGCTCGGCCATAATCGCTTCTGAAATGCAGCTGACCAACACCCTGTACAGTCCCTGAATGCCCCACACATACTTTGCTGTTTAATCACCAACAGACATGTTTAGTTCAAAAATGTAAGAATTGGGAATAACTGGTGTGGCTCAGTCTAAAGCTGCAAGGGTGGCCGCATACCAGTCCTGAACAGGCATTATCATAACCTGTAACTTATAATTTGCCTTGGGAAGTAATGCTAGTTTAGGTGGTTTGCATCTTATATGCTACAGTAGATAAAGTACTTTTTACTTTTGCTCTGGAGTAAAAGATTTAAACTCAACACCCCAAACTACTCTCAATCTAACAGAAGGACAGAGCGCTCTCCTGCAGACTAGAAAGGCAAATTGACGGAGGAATTGTGTTTTTCTTTTCATTTCAGTGAACATGTAAACATCTAACTATTCACCCTCGGGTTGAACCAAATGAACGACACCTTGGTGCACAGCTGCACTTTGCACCCGCACTCTGTTTGTCCTTACTCGAAAGGAAGAGGACAGAACCAAACCTTAGGTTTGGTTTAGCTCATTAGCCTGTGTTTACATTCGTAAACTTTAATTGGCAAGGCATTACAAAGAAACTCGATGAGCTTTCCATTTAAAACATGGCGTAAAAACACCAAAAAGACAATGAAAAACAAATCCAAATAAACACAGCAGTGATATAATAACATACGTGCACACGCATACATCCTGTATAAAGACACATATACTTGTATACATGTACTATAAACACACTTGTATGTGCACATTTATTTGTATGTGTACATACAGACTGTACATCACACATCCATACCCAGCATACACCCACACACACGTCCACAGTGTATATATTGTACTTCCAGGTGTAAACTATACAGCTATAAACATCAAAACCGGTATTGCCCTCAAGACACAGCAGCTACACATTCTCAAAACATAAACACACAATCTACCACTATTTTGTACTGTAGCTAAGAAAACAGGAAGGTTTTAAGCTTCATCGGGCAAAGCATTCCAGATGGAGGGTCCACAGTAACTTAATGCACCTTTACCAGCTCCTGAGTTTATTCTAAGGATGACAAGATGGCCATTCTCTGAGGACCTGAGAGGTCTGATAGGGTTGTATTTGACCAGCAGACAGGAAATATGCTGTGAAGCTGGACCATGTGGTTTCTTAAAAACAAACGGGAGGAATTAAGTGAATTATGAAAGCCAGTGAAGTGGTTTTTAGTAGTAATGCATCAATCGGATATCAGCCCCAAAGTATTGTAGGATGCGTGTTACATGCTGCTGGAGCATGACGCATGTGGTGGGAGATTTCTCGCTTCCTAGGCTGCTGGTCAACAGCAACTTCTGCAAAAGAAATTTATGGGGGGTTGTGGTAATGCTGCAAAGAAGTGAGAAACCTATTGAATTTGTTTTCAGTTTCAGATCCTATATAATATAAACCCTTTTCACATAAACTCATAGGGTGCAGAGTTCTGCTTTGTTTTAGCCAGACGTGCTGTGAAATGGAGAGAAACCCTGCTTGATTATAGCGTGGGGCAGCTGTGCAGAGCATGCAGGAGCAATGACATGGCACAGAGGACTTTGTACGAAGGGGTATCCAGGTCGTTTGACTTGGATATTTGCATTCTTACATGCAGCTCACCTGGGTAGGGTCTAGAGGTGCATGTGTGATAAATATAGTGAATTCTGAATTGAGGAAGATCGTTCCTATTTATTTTGAATGCTGTTTCAATCTGCCCAATTATTATTTGAATATTAAAATCAGTCCAGTACGTTTATTTGTGTTCATTTGTTACGTTTTGTTTGACAAAGTAAGGAAAGAAATGCTTAAAAAGTCAAGTTTAGTTATTCATTAGATCAGTATTTATGTACTGATCACAACCGTGTGTGTGTGAGAGACGAAATATAGGTGTTTGTGAACAAACATGCATATGAATATGCGCATGAGCACAGGCCTGGTGAAGTTGCTGCTCGTTGGCCCTTTGTGGGGGGAAGTTTGGGGAGCAGTGATGCGTGCTGCAGGAGAGGAGTGTGGGAACCAACTGGCCGGTGCACACAGGATGGGGGTGGGGGTAAAAGATAAGGTAAATGTTTTGGAGCCAAACAGCATGTTGATGTCTTCACTTGGTGTCCTAGTTCTACGAGGTAGGCAGGTTGCTGGGTCTCAGGACGCTATGGGAGCTATGGACAGGGACACACAGCACCATCTCGCCGGATGATGGATGAGCTATGCTCGCTGCTAAAAATAACAAGATGGAATCATTCCATGGGGTGTCAAAATATGTACTCCACTTGATACTGAATCCAACAACGCGTAGCACATGAATGGACTGCAGGGTCGCTGTGCATGTTCCTTTTGAGGTTGTGGAACAAGCACTGTGATTTCCTGTTGGGTAACATATAGATGCTCGATGCCAGAAGGTTGGATTTCTGGTATTATGTTTTATTTAGTAGTATTACAGTACAGTACCATAAAAACAACAAATGAAAACATAGCTGAACCTGCTTTCACATTAGAACTTTATTTAGATATTTTCAGAGACCTGGGGTTCATTTTCTTTTGTGGTATCCACAACAGATATATGTGTGTGTGTCTCTAATTCTTCTTGTTATCTCACTCATTACTCACAGCCATGTGGTCACTTGATACTGACTTGGGAGTTTTCATGGATTGTTCCAGCATGGTTACTCCTACTGATATTAGATTTTGCTCTCCTGGTGAAGCTCTTCACTTGCAAATGAAAGCAGCTACTGCTGACCCTGCATCTGCAGCGTCATTAGTGCAGAAGAAAAAAAAATCTGAATAAACTAAAAGGAACTAAATGTTTATCATTTCTGAATAAGTTACACTTTTTCAGCATTTTGTCTCTTTTTGTTATTCAAACATACTGTATAATGCTGCCTCAGCATTTACCAAACACCTTTTCCATTTTAAAATACAGTAAGAGTAACAGTAAGCATTTACTCTCACAGGAAAAATGGTGGAAATAGTAGGTTCACAATACAACAGCTTGTGCTTCATCCAGATGTGATAATAGCCAGGCTAATTCATGACTATAATCCACAAACGCAGGCCTTTATTATGGGTTGGGCAGTGCTATGTTGGCATAACATTACAGATTAGAGTCTTGGTTATGTGATTTGTAGCTTTGGCACAGTTAGCATTGCTTACAAATAATGATTAGCCTTTGCTTTCCTCTAGAAATAGCGTGCACTGTCATTGCGGTAATAGCGTTATTCCTCCCAGTACCTCTGTTGTCTGAGGAGGCAGCATCATTTGTCTCGCTTCTTGACAAAACAAAACCCCAACACTCTTCCACGCTACTCTCTTCCTTATATTTATGTTTTTTTTTTCCAGTAGAGTTGGTTCCTATTGGAACAATATCCACACACCCCCCTCTCCACCACCACCACTGCCAGCAGTCAAAGCTGTCAATGAAAGGGCAGCTGTTCCCCGCCCTCTGCAGGCCTGCCCAGGCCTCTGTTAGATGCTGGCCTCAACGTTCAACCCCCCCCAACCCCATCCCACTCACACATTCTCACAAGCGCACATACACACACGCACGCACACAGTCCAGGCTCATGTGAAAGCATGAAATGCCATTACCAGCAGGCGTCAGATTTCATGGGCACAGCACCAAGCTATGTCCCCGCTGCTAACGAAGGATGTGGTGAGAAACCTGTGCGCTACATGCTAACTGCACGCCCAGCATGACACTGTTGCTCTGCACTTTCTCTTTCACGCACACACACAACACACAGTTCTCGAAGCCAATGGTTGCCGGAGCACAATTCTGTAAAACTTAACCATATGATAGAAATAGAACACAGCAGCCTTTAATGTTAGAGTCTCCTCGAGAAAACACAGGCTGCTGGTGGGATCCTTTGGAATAAATGAAGGCATATGTGGCCAGCTCATGTGTTACCGTAAGAGAAGAGACTGTTTTGAAGCTGTGGCTAATCAAACACAGTTTGGAGGAATGTCTGCGGGGAATAACAACATATGTAGAATATAATTACAGTTGATGTTAACTCTCATTTTCAGTCCCTGACAGCTTCAACCGCAGTGACACTGAGATAAATTCTGACCATCATGCATTGAAGTATTTTGTTTTTGTGTTTTAGCTATGCTAGTGACGTAGCGAAGGGACAGTTAAATCTGCACCACCTTGCTCTGCTTCACCCTGCCACACTCTGCAAAGCCTTAAAGATATTACAAAATAAAAATAAATAAGGATGCAACAAAGTGTACGAATCCAGCAGGAAATGATGACATTGTCTGATGGGTTAGAAGGGTGAGGCTCGCTTAGAACAAACACTATAAAAATATGCCAGTTCTGTTCTGTGAGCCTGGATCACAATAGACTTCTTCTAGAAATGTTCTTTTTAAGTTACATATTGTAGCTTCAATGAATATTATATATCATATATCACCATCGGCATTTTTGTCAGTATACTGAAAATATTAATAGAAGTCATGTCTTTCTTTTAAGAAACACAGCAGCAGTGGTATTCTGTTCACGTGTAGTCATTTATCTGTGTATAGTTAAGATAACACATGATGGCTGTCAGTTCTGCTTGATCATATATATTTGCTTTAAGTGAATCATGCATTACAACCAAATGGTATTTTGTAGACTGATCCCACACTGCTGGAGCAGATAGTAGAGGTGGTGTGTGAGTGGAGAGATTGGTTTCATTTCTGCACATGGGAGGCATGCTCCACATAGCCCAAGGATACAAAACCAGATATCTTTTGCATCTCATAGAAGCTCATATCAGTTTTCAAGTCTCGTCCATCATAACCTGCGTTACTGTCTTTCCGTCTTGCGGAAACTGTCGCTCTGTTTGAATTGTTATTTATCTGTCTAAGACTAGTCCTACCTGATTTTCATTGTTATATTATTGTGTCTGTATTGTTCTTGCGTGTCAGTCAAACCGACTGATATTTCTTCCCTTGCTCCCGCTCTCACCCTGCGTCTCTTTGTCAGAGCTGGGCTAGCTTTAATGAGTGGACTCCATTGTTACTTGGAGTGGCCGCCTGCTTGCAGCTGTGGATGAAACTATCTGGTGTATTTGGCATGGCGCCCGTCTTTGGCCTCAGTTTCTAACAGGAGGAGGAGGAGGAGACGCAAGCCAACACATTGGATGTGCTTGATGTGGACTGATGGACAGTAGACAGCTTGCCATGTCTCCAGGAAAACAAAAGTGCTAAAGTGCCTAATCTACTTAGATGGGAATCCATGGAAATCGAATGCCAGTGGAGAAAGACAAGGAGTTATAGTAGATGAGAGATTGGACTTAAAGTGAAAATAACCCTTTGTTAATTTTTTTTATTTAATGTCAGTGCCATCAAATGTAAGAACCATCTCTGATGTTGTTCTTGTTTCCACAGCCCATAATGTGCTGGTACACGGGGGGCTCCACTGTCCTCTCAGTCAATATCTTGGCCCAGCAGATGCTGCTAACAGTCAAAACACTACGATCTCTTCATCTCTCATTTTACGTCCCTGATGCATTACTTTGTTTGGTCCAGTGGGCTTTCATTGCATTTTTGGATTTTTTACATAAATCATCTCTCGCATCAGCTGAGGGCTTCATAGTCCTTATGTGGTAAAATCTGAGGATTAGGCAGATGTAAGTGATGTCTCCAAACTCCCATTTTACACATCATCCAAATCAGATATTATGTAACACGTGAAGTCATCTACAGAGTATTTGGTTGAGCTCAATCGAGCTCTCTAAGCATCACTGTGAAAGCCCTAGCACAGCCTCCACCCCTCTTGGGTTACATTCGTCTGGAATTGCATCTAATGCAGTCAAATTTCTACAAAAGATAATTTAACTGTCCCCTGACCAAAAAACGGTTCTAGACATAGTCATTATACTGTTACAACAGTCATTAATTAAATATAAATATACATAGGGACTGGTATCATTGAGTCCGGTCTCAGTGTTTTGGGTGAGGAAGGAGATTTGACCCCGTGACCTGTCGTTTGTGTGTACAGCATATCGTGCCTGTGCAGTTTGCATGGCGCTATCAGCAGCAGAGCGGGCTACTGTAAGTGTAGAAATAAAGGCTAGTAATAAAGGATCAGGATGAAAGAGCACAGATTACATATTCTTCTGGCCCATTTAGAGGAAGCGAAGCCTTCAGAGGTGCCTGAATCCAAGATAACTCACAGGTGCAACAGCACACACACACACACTTCCATCTTCACCTTAATCTCTCTCGCTCTCTCCCTCTCTCGCCCTCTATACCTTTTCTCTTCCCATCTGTCTGTTTTAAAAGCTTGTGTTTCGCCACCTTCAGCTCTGTGTGTTATATCATTGGCCCTCATCTCCCTGGTCTTGGCGCGTTTCTGCATGTACAGTCTTTGTCTCTTATCGCCAATCTCCCTCGCTTATCAATTCCCTTTTATGCGCAGGCTTTTTTTTCTTTTCTCCCCTTTCTGTTGTTGACATGCTTTTATTTTCCACAGTTGCACATAATAACGTCCTTCATAGTAAGATTCTGCATCAAGGCCACTGGTGTTTGTGTCCTCGCTGACAGACGGTTTGAAAAGGACAGAAGGACAGAAAGGAGAACTGGCTGGTGCAGAGATTGTCAGTGAATATGTTTTCTTCTCCAATGCAACTTAAATCTTTAAGCTATGTTTTCACTATCTGGAATAATACAGTTCTTGTGGGTTATGTCTTGCTTGTTTACGTTCTTTTTCTTTATTAGTTAAGAAAATACCAAATAATATCACATTTCCTCTAATGGTTTCCTATGGCGTTTTGTATATTACCCTGTAGGATTAGTTTAACATCACAGTCAAGACAAGTGTCAGCTGCAGCAGGAGGGTTTGGTCAGAAGTTGGAGTCTCCTTTCATTTTTCATGCACAAACCAAATTATATTTATATGCATGGCTGCAACATTGTCAATCTAATGATGATCAAAAATATAAAATCAAAATCGACGCAATAATTTCTTTTATTCCATGTGTGCTTCTTCCATTCCAAAACCTGGTGTCTACATTACCCACAATAACTTAATCACCATCGTATTTTATGCGAGCAGCACCTAACGTTATCCTCAGGCAACAGAGGTCTGGTAAGATCTCTTCTACAATTTTGGTGGAATTCCCCTTTAACTTTTGATATACTGTATATGCATCTAACTAAAAAGACACAAAAGCATCCATTCACTACTTTGCCATATTGTGTGTGTTGTAGCACTCTGCAGTGTGTTTCACTCCACAGAGCAATGTTTGTCTGTGTTAACATGAATTCAGTCAGCGGTGCAGTGAGAGACAATCCAGGAGGATTTATTGGCCAAAATCCATCTGTACACTAGACTGAGTTTGGCTGCACTCACTGCACAAGCGTGTGAGAGATCTCTGGTGCCCTCTCTCTGTAGACCGGTTGGAGTCCGTGTTTACAGGCGCCCACCTTTTCTGCATGACATTTGATAAGAAGACATATACACTGTATATAGTAGTTAACCTTCAGATGTGCTGTTTTAGTCAAACAAGAAAACCATCTGGACGCAAAATAAAGAACCTCTTTATTATTCAAGCAGCTTTCATGTGTTGTGTTGATTTTGTGTTCAGAAAAGACTGAGACACAATGAAAAAAAACACCACCACCTTGTTGCCTTCGTAAGGACAACTTAGAGTCTTGGAAGTTTCTACACTATGTCAAAAATAAGCCACTGCCATAAAAACCATAACCTACTCTGGTTGTATGTACTGTGTCTAACTGAGGGAGCCTTAGAGGTGCAGGCATGACTGTTCCTTCAAGCTGTGCCATTCACTCTACACTAAACCACAAATGCGTGAGGAAAACACAGGATGCTTTTGCCATCATTCTTGTTCTCCTCAGGGGTCTCTCACCTCGACAGGCGTGTTTTTGATTCTCAGTTGATCCTCATCTACTCTTGATTGGCCTTGAGGGCCGACCAGACGGCACGCTTCTGTGTGGATCCACACCTTAGGAACTCAACTGTCGCAGGTCTATGCCTAGAGCCAGATTCATCGCGTGCAACCACTTCAGCCTCTAATTAAGCTTCTGAAGCGAGCGACAGCCTTTATTAAGAACAGAGATATAAGGCAGAGTGCAACTGTTTCCTCTTTTCTCTCCTTCATGTTCCACGCCCCAGCTGCGAGGGAAGCAAGAAACAAAATCAAAGGTGCCGCTTTGTGTATCTGATTTAAAGCCTTGATACTAAAAAAATGTTGTTGTTGTTGCATCTGTGCATGAAGAATTATGAGTGTAGATGGAGGATTCATCCACTGGTGAATCGTCCTCCAGATGATCCTGTTGTAGCAGTGGCAGCGACACAACTAGAATCATTATCTCCTTTGATTTTAGGGCAGCATGAAACGTGGAAAACACCCTGGGTCGGCTCCACTTCCTCCTTAGATGATAGGGGGTTTCACATGCCGGTTGTTTTTATAACCCCCTCGATATTTGTAGTTCATTCTACTGAATTCAGTGAGACTGGATTATGTTTTACTCTTTCTGAATTCAGCCACAACTTGGAAATGATTTGATTTTTTTTCTTCTTGTGGTTTTCTGCAGATCAAACAGTCACACCCAGCGTCAAGGTTGCTGCTTTAAAGGAAATGACTTAATTTGCACCTGTGATAAAACTGGAAAGTGTTGTAAAATGATGCAACAAACACTAACTGACCGCGTGGGTGGGGCCTGATAAACAACAATCATGTCTGCATATTTTCCCCTTGTGATGATTGTCTGAGATTCTTGGTCTGTCTCCACTGTAACAGTGTGCTCTTTCGGAGGGAGAACAAGTAGGAAGTGCTTTGGATATTGTTGCCCATCTACCCAGAAGGGCTGCATGTTGAGACACCCCCCTCCATTCCCGCCTTCCCTTCACACCCCTCGCACTGATCTCCCAGCACATCTATGTCTCCTGAGGCGACAGCCCGGTCTCCTTTACTGGAACTGTCTGGCCTGTGGGGTCCACATAATGAGACAAACACACACTCAGAAACTGCCAACCTCACCTCACCACTGTCTCATGCTGTTGTGTCTGTAAATATGTGTTCATTTATGTCACTGGAATGTCCAAAGTAAACCAACAAGACACAGATCTAGCTTGGATCTCCATGTTGGCTTC
>OMLM01007360.1:12457-26197 GCA_900302695.1 Helostoma temminkii | reverse complement strand
CACCTATTAAAAAAAAAAAAATCACAGAGAAGAGATTAACTATGCTTACACACTGAAAGAAATGATTTGCTCACTGTCTAAATGATATTTAAAATTATCTTTTGATGTTAAGCTTTAAAGTCTGCATGATTGGATGGAGTATTTTTACACTGTGATGATGCTACATTTGTCAAATGAAGAATCTGTGCTGGTTCAGTCTCTGCAAACAGTTTTTATATACAGGTGAGGTGCACAGCAAAGGTCTGAAAGTAATGATCATCCTCTCAATATAGGACACATTAGCATCACATTAACCTTTAGGAGATGTGTGTGTGTGTGTGTGTGTGTGTACAGACACACAGAGAGAGAGAGATGAGGTTAGAGGAGAAAAGGGTCAATTCTCCTTGCTCTATTTTTACTCTTCCCCTCACCAAGTACCTTTAACTTGATGCTATGTAAAATGAATCTGTTGTCTTCACCGAAATCCTCATAAAATACTATTATAGTTATATTTATTTTCATAACTTATTGTAAAATATACTGATAGTATCCTATTTTCAGAAAAGATTACTAAATTCCTCATCCACTTTCCTCGTTGGTGGGGTGCCAGAGCCAATCTCAGCTGTCAATGGACGAGAAGCAGGGTACACCCTAGACAGATCGCCTGTCTATCACAAGGTGACCTCTTCAGATAAATTCAATTCAATTCAATTCAATTTATGTAGCAGCAAATCATAACAGAGTCATCTTATGGCACTTCACATAATAAGGTCAAGTCCTTTTATAGAAACCCAGAGGAACAAGGGGACACCATACAAACTTCACACAGAAAGGAACTTGGTCAATTGGTGGATAAGCACCCGGATCCTTCTAGCTGTGAGGTACATAAACATAAATACATATGAGAGCCTCTGCAGCCTGGTCGGCCTCAGGACAAGGAAACATATGGATTTGAGGGTAAGATGATACTTTAATATGAAACAGTAGACACTGTCCTCAATGTGGTTCTATGTTTCATGTGAATACCACGTTCCCGTCACATGGGATGAAGGGAAAAGAGACCAGCGTTAATGACTTCCCGCCAACAAAAAGCTTTAATTTAAACCACTAAATTTATTAGCTACTGTGGTTAGATACTTAAATAAGACACTGTAAGTGATTTTCAGTACCACATTTAGGCCAAAAAAGATCACTGTCAGAAAAAGGTTTTTATTGCACTATTTATTACAGAAAGTCAGTTACAAACTTAAAATAGTGGTGATGCTTCCTTTCTTCAGCTTGATTTGAAATGGGGATTACACCTCTCCTCTTTCTTTGAAACTGAGAGTAAATAACACCCCAGTCTGATACGCATTTACACAAACTCAGCAGGAGATGTCACAGCTAAAAACTCAGTGTGTCTGATGGTGTGATGACCTGTCCTTGTGTGTCTGACTGACAGTAAATACAGGAATACAGTAGAGTAGCAGTCCCAAGGCAATGCTGTCATTGTATACTGTACATCTGTGTGTTCACCAAATGGAGCAGAGCCGAGGTCAACAACTCTCTCAGAGTAAAAAAAAAACTGTTAGATACAACAAAATCACTAAATAATTGTATATATGTCATATATAAAACAAAATACCTTAGATTAATTTATTTGGTTGCGAGGATGAAATCTCAACATGATAACGACAAAACATGGGCATGCAGTTATGTCAAGAACATGATATTTTGTGTAAAATTTGTGATATCTGGATAATCCTGACTTTCTAAGTAAACTCACACCTGTATAGCATCAATTTTTACTTGGTTACATGCATGTAGGGCAGAAGAAGAAAATTTATATTTTATGACATCAAATTTATCATACATACAGTGGAGATGTTCATGTTGTAGATTACAGTTAACTTGGAACAGCAGGTTTTTAAGTTAAGTACCTACATATAGGTGTAAAGACCTATAATCAGCATTCAATCAACATTAGTCTTGCGCTTGCTAGTACAAGTTCATCAATTTAAAATAAAAATGACCATTAGAAAACCCTTTTGCATTTCTTATAGTACAGCAGAAAGTATGTGTGTATTCAAGTGATCAAATTATAACATATATAACATCCATCCATCCATTTTCTGACCCGCTCAGTCCCAGCTATCATGCGGGAGAGAGGCGGGGTACACCCTGGACAGGTCGTCAGTCCATCACAGGGCCACATATAGACAAAGACAACCATTCACTCTCTCACCCACTATATAACATTATAATTGTATATAAATCTTAACAAAAACAAGAAAGTCTTAAAGCCCCCCAAAGAAATTTCATTGGTTTGCATAGAATTGCTGTGTACCAAGTCAACAAAAGATCTGACCTTTCTGCCACTGCTGCATTTCCTTTAATATATTGACAATGTCTCTTTGCATGGTGACAGTTAATGACATTTGTTGTCTCTGGTGAATGACAAATGGCACAATTGATTAGTCTTTGTTGTCCATCACCTGCCATGAGCTGACCTCATTAAATTCAGATAATGGATGGCTATCACAAATAGTGATTAGTTTGACTTAAAACTGTTTTAAAAGATACACACAACAAATCTCAACTACAGTGCACTCCAGCTGCTCCAGTGTCACTTTTTAGCTCTGTCCAAGTAGAATGTAATAGATGTATGTGTTCATGGATGTGTGTGTGTGTCCATCTTCTTCTCCTCCCTCCCTCGCTGAGCCACTAATGGAGGACAAGCCTGTTAGAGCAACACAGCCATGCTTTACTAGCAGCACACCAGGGACACGCACACAGAAGAAACCGGCACACAAATAGACTGACAGACTGAAAAACTCACAAATCCATGCAAAATCACTCAGAAATGCACCAAAATACAAAACACATAAACACAGATGAATACCCAGGGAAAGAACAAGCACTGGGTTCCATAATAGGCGACTCGCAAAAACTAAACACACCCTCAGACACCTCCCAGTAGAGTACACCACCATAGCAACAGTCTGCAAACAACTAATCTATTCAGTGATGCAGCAGTCGTCTCTCACCATGAGCACAGCCTCTAATTATACCTTCATTTGTTTGCAAGTATTTTAGAAATCAACACGAAAACCAGAAAAACGGCATCTCTGTAGGTTACAGTTTGGAACCTCAGCACCACTTCTCAGACATAACAAACATTGCTTTATTCTCTGGAACAAAACGCTTCAGGCTAAAGAATAATATTAAGTCTGTAATGTTGTATGGGGAATGTTAAAAGCACCCACACTGTGCAATAATAGTGATCTTGGTTGCACTGTGACAGACTGCACAATATTAGATAAAAACAGACAAAAATATGCAAACGTATCACCCGCAGCGCAACATTTCAGCTATCAGCTACCAGCATTTCACCTGAATCATCATCAGCCAAAATTGTACAGTTTATAAAGACTGTGTTGAGATCAACTGTATTGTGTAAAATAGACTGAGTCTTGATAATCTGTGGGGAATGAGAGAGACCACTCTGATTGGCTGTTCAGCTCATTATGCCTGGTTTAATACAGGACCAATAGAGATACATATTTAATTATTAAAGAATACTACCTTAATATTGTAGGTTTCCAATGACCTCCTGGTGATGCCTCTGTCTTTAAGAAATGCAGCACTTAATAAAATAATTTATTAACAGGATTATCTGACAGGACCTTTTTCTTAATTTTGAATTAATTACATAAAAATGTACTTTTCTCAGTTTAGTACACTTTGACACAGACATAGCAATTACTGGCTATCAGCTGCCATATCTCCTGTGTACCATTTCTCTCTTTGCACCCTGGAAAACCTGCAGTTATGTGTGATTGGGAACTTACAGTATAGTGTATAAACAGCAAACTAAACCCCCAAACCCCCAAATAACTTACACACTTACACAAGAATCAAGAAATTTGAACAGAAACAGAAACTTATCTACAGATATCATCTACATGGAGTTATCTGGTGCAATCACACCTGCAACGTGCCTGTAACGTCAGTATTGACCCCACAGTTTCACTACACTTTCATCACGCAGATGGTGGAAACTAGACAATGAAAGAGGTAAACACAGTAGAAGAAGAGAAGGAATAGAATATGTGAAAAATGAAGAAGTGTTTCTAAGACCAGGAGGTGTGGGAAAGGGAGCGAAGCGTGGCAAATTGGACTGAATTTTCTGCCTGGGCGATTTCAATACACAAATGCTTGCGTACATAACCATGTTTAATAAGTACCAGCCTAATACATTGTATAATCTTCTCTAAATTAATGTTAGACACAATAATAATGGTAATTAATTCCTGTCACGGCATATCCAAATGAGAAGATTTATTTGGATCTGTCAATCATAAAACCACGGAACCTGAGCCAGATTATTGTCGACTGTGATATGATAATGTGTGGTGGTATATGTCTGGTATGATTAAACATCTATTATCTAGGCCTTTACAGAGCCAGTGACGAGAGCCGGTCATCAAATGAAGGTCGTTGTGATGACTGGATGAAGGGAAAGGCGGCAACCTTTTGTTTTATGGCTTCATAAAGCACATAATGTCTCCACAGGCTCTTCAACCATCCAGCATCCACTCACAATCCTGTTTCGTGGTATTTCCTTTTCCACACTTTTCCCCATATTGTTTCTCAGGATTCTGTTTAGGTGAAACTGCAGCTGTATTCCACACAAAGACTACAAATATCACACAAAGAGGAACTGATGCCTGCTAGCAGCACTGAATAATGTTGTAGTGCAGCATGTACTAAAGTTAATTTAAGATGTTTTAATCTTGTGCAGTTTCAAATTATATTTCAAGAAATATTTCTCACTCATGGTTGTTCTTAGGATATACCATACCTATTGTTTATGTGGGTTCTATGTATCTAAATCTAAATAAACAAGGTGTTGCAAAATCAAGAACAAGACTTCACAAGAGATGGTGAATTGGAAAGGCCAATAATAGACAGGAGGTGATAGCTCACCACTTTGCACCACTTTTATTTAAAGCCAAAAACAACAAGTTTAATCCTGCTGCTGTGAAATATGAGCTTGTCCAACACAGTCACAGCCATTTAAGTCACAGAGTTACGATCACATAACTGTCAGAATTTATGATAATCGGTGTGCCATTCAAATTTTAT
The DNA here is from genome assembly GCA_900302695.1 of Helostoma temminkii. Taxonomy (NCBI): domain Eukaryota; kingdom Metazoa; phylum Chordata; class Actinopteri; order Anabantiformes; family Helostomatidae; genus Helostoma; species Helostoma temminkii. Next base: position 21,091 of record OMLM01007360.1, on the reverse strand, counting down.
TATTGAAACTTAAGTGTAGTTTTGCAGATTAATCAATAGGGTGATTGATGATTGATGATTTAGTGGATTGAAATGTTCCATTATCCTAAATGTGAGGATTTATTTTTTCTTCATTTGTAAATGTTTTTTTAATTGCAAAGGATTTGAACAGTTGAATGTATTATATGAAGACAAAATGTAGCCTGTTCCTAATTATTTACAAACAACTGTTCACAAATAAATTGAAACTGAGTAGCTGCTCATATTGTCACTAGTACACACACACACAAACACACACACACACACAGGCCTGTAGGCATGTGATTTTTTCTTTATTAAAAAGCAGAAAGCACAATTAGCTGCAGAATATTCTTAACCTTGTATCGCTCCCAGAGCTTGAGGTTATATTGCTTTTTCCTCTCCATTATTAAAAATATCACAGACGTGAGCAGAGGAGGGGAGCAGACAGGAAGTATCATTGCTACATGTTTAGCAAGTGGAGGTTAGGAAATGCGTGTGTGTGTGTGTGTGTGTGTGTGTGTGTGTTTCAGTGTGTGGGTGTGTGGGTGTGTGCGCATGTGTGTGTGTGTGTAAAGAAAAACAGACATCTTTGTCTATATGATTTGTGTATGTGAAATTATAATACAAACAGAACTAGCAGTTATCTCTGGACTTGGTGTGAAATATGAAACTGTCTTTCTCTCATTGACATACATTGTTGAAATGAGCAGGTCTGACAGTTGTAAAGGTTTTCAAGAAACTTCCAAAAACAAAGTTTGAACTTTATTTGGATTAAAACACCAGACAATTGAAAAAAAATTGAATTTGAATTGGCGATTGGAAAAAAAAAAGGTGAAATTTTACAAAAATGTTTTTACAGTTGGATAGATAGAAAAACTACATCAAATCAAAATGTGACAAAGAGCAATAGATGCATTACCAAGAAACATTAATTGACTAAAATTAATGTTTGCCAGACTTACTGTACAGTATTTTTATTTTCTAGTTCTCTTACTGTGCCATATGAAAAGCTGTGTTATGTGAAATAGACAGACGTGTTCTACTTTATCCTTATGTCCAGTTCAGTGATGCAGCTGTGACTCTCAAAGCAGAACATGGTGTCTGGATGCCCTCCCTCTGTCGACGACTGAGAGACAAAGAGAGTTTGTGCGCTGTTCGTTATGTTGTCCACCTTGATTTATGGTTAGATGCCATCCAGGCTGCAATGAGGCCTTTTGTCTGCCGTACGGTTCCGCTCAGCCTGGTCGCTCCAGTTTTTAGGTCTTGAAATGTTTAACTTTCTTACACTTTGTTCTAGGTTGAACTATAATCTAACCCTTCTTGCTATCGGGCACATTTATCTATGTATACATACAATATCACAGTCCTGGGTTTGTGCAATGTGGTCACGGTCTAAAATGTTTGTATCGAGTACCAGTACCAGTACCAGTAACACTGAGTTGCAAATATTAGAATTTGAAGCAGGGGAGAAAGACTGTTGGGTTCATCTGTTAACAGCGAGTATCTTAATTTATCTAATTAATGACATGCTCTCTGATTAATTAAAATGAATTTTGAAAGATTAGGAAATTAATGAATAACTCATATAGGCTTTTAAACATCTCTTTTAGCTTTTAGCTTGGACCTCTGGGTTTGCTCCCAAATGCTTTGTGCTGAGGTGATAAACCAGTGGTCACTAAGTGACGGCCCATGACAGTTCATGCAACCTCACCTCCAGTTTTGATGGTACATCACAAAGTGCAGGTAGCCAGAAGTGACATTACCAAATATTCCCACAGTGAAATATTTTGTACTTTCTTCTTATATTATTAATGCAATAACAACTCATTTCAAGCACAATGTGAAAGGACAGTCTTTCTCCCCTGACTCCATACTCCATACCCCTCAACTGAAAATCACCCTTTAGCCAAATTAGGACTGATCTTTGACCAATAATGTGAAATTATACAGTGAGTGGTTTTGAACATCCTTCCATCCATCCATTTTCTGAACCGCTTCATCCCCCTAGGGGTCGAGGGTGTCCTGGAGCCTATCCCAGCTATCATACGAGCAAGAGGCGGGGTACACCCTGGACAGGTTGCCAGTCCATCGTAAGAGCCACATATAGACAAAGGCAACCATTCACACCTACGGGTAATTTAGAGTCTCCAATTAACCTGACCTGATGTCTTTGCACTGTGGAAGGAAGCCATAGTGCCTAGAGAGAACAGCCTGGTGCTGCCTGGTTTTAAACATTTCTAAATCAAATGATCTATTAATGACTGATCATTCTTATGGGAAATTTTTTTAACAATCACCAAATCGGTCATTTGGTGATTTGTTTTTTCTCATCATTTGGCATTTTATATTAAGTTTTATATTTCTAGCTAGCATATATAAAGAAATAGTGTTTATCCAGCACGCTGCATTTATGAACAGTGCCCTGCCATGGCATCTCTTTATGTCAAATCAGCAATACGCAGGCAGTTTTATCACTGCACACAATGGTATTCACATACACACAAAGAAATAAATGATGGTCAGCAGCACCGTCACACTGTGGCCCATTATGTCAAGTGTGCTGTGGCACATGGAGCTGCTTTCATAAACACAAGTACACTTTATTAGACGTTAATGGTCAATGTAGAATTTGTTATAAAATGATTTGATCTAAAATGGTAGAGAAAAGAAGTTGTCGATATAGCCAAATGTAATCTGATAAAATTAAGGCTGAACTGCTGGTATAAAAGGGAACTGAATGAACATGAAAACATCATCTCGATTTGGGTCTCCTCTGCTGCCTCTGGACAGTTTGTCATCATGGAGAAAAGAAATTCCCAAATTCATAAAGGTATCCAACAGGATAACATCAGGTTGGCTGTCTGCAAACTGAAGCTCAGAAGTTTGGTGATGCAGCCGGACAAAGTCACTGAAGTAAATATACTACAGAATGGCTTTGGAGACACAAAACCCGTCCTTTGCAGTGACCCAGTCAAAGCCCAGACCTCAGCCCAGTAGAGATGCTGTATCCACCAGTTATTAAAACACTGCTGACATGACTTTTCCACTCCGTATATTTAATGTGTGTGTTCAATAAAGGAATGTAAGATCACGATTGTGTTCTATCAACTTTATCACTTAAGAAATATTGTGTCTGTTAGTATTTGTGACATTGAAGGTCAGATGACATTTCCTGCTAATGTATGGAGAAACACTGGATATTGTGAACAGTTCCTTTACTTTCTCTTACAACTGTGTTTCCACCAGCTGGCTGCAGAGTTTGTGGTTCTTAATACCCACATCTCTCCATCAGCTTATATATCAACTGTTCCATGTCAATTATATACTAAATAGGCGAAACAAACATTTTTGATGGATGTTTTTGTTTTTCTTATAGAATTTCAGAGGTTGCCTAGCAACTTGTCCAATCATGTCCTTGGTCATTTATTATGTGCTTGTCCCCGATTGACTAGAAAATCACTCAACATAAGGGACGTGGTCTTGATGAATGATTGTCTCACAGTCTATAATTTCAAGGCAATGTGCAGCAGTTTCCTTTCAGCTTATAGATGTTGGACTGGAGGATGGAGCTGCATTGTTTTTCCTGGGCACACAGAATGCCTCTCATCTCTCAGCCTGTTGTATCTAAAGACTCCTTGGTAGATTTATTGGTTTTCTCTAAATAGAAATAATCAAAACAATGTGCCAGCCAGAAGAAATGGAGAAGGCTCTTAGATGAAGTGTTGTCAAGATTAAAAACTGATTCTAGTTGCACTTGCACAGATACTGCAGCAGACATGGATCAGAAATCTAGATAAGACGTTTACATACCACAGTATCACTGAGCCCACACATTGTATTTCTCGAAACCAGGATAAGAGATTGTCTGAGCTTTTGAAGCAAGGAAATGACTAAATGTGGAAACAAATTTTACTCTTTAAAACACTGATGGTTTTAAGACTTTATGAGAGTACTAGCAGGTTATTTATACTGCACAATCTAATTGTTTTACATTTTAGTGGTCTTATCTTCCTGTGTCAGTTTTGTATGTACAAATTCATTTTACTGCCACCACGAAGGTTTTATTCTTTCCATATGTTCATTTTGAAATTCCCTCAATTGAACCTCAACTAGCAATAACTAGAAATTTCTTCCTAATTTCTATTTTACCATCCAGTCATCATTAGATTATGGAAACACAGTGATAAAATCCTTTCCCTCTCCTCTAACTATTTCTCCTCTTCTTCCTCCAATTCCTCTCTGAGCCAAGTAGAGAAAGAACACAACACAATAATAAGATTATAACACTGAGTGTGTGCAGAGCTGGGCAGTGATGCCCAGATTTTAAAAGGTTGTGTGGCACAGAGACATGAAGACCACACACCCACACAGCTTTTGTATTTTCTCCTATTATGGTTTTTGGTGGCTTTAGCCAGAAACTGAAAACACGGAATTACACTAGAGATCCATTTTACCATGAAATTCTTTCTCCCTTCGCCTTTTCTTTCTTTTAATCCTCTTTGTCTTTTTAATAATTTCTCTCATTTTCTCTTCGTTCCACTTTATTTGAAACAACAGAGGAGACAATGGGATAATGACAAAGTTGAGGGTAAATGCATTCTTGTAGTGGAAGGAACAACTGTAGTGGTTGTCCTCGTCTTAGCAGTCATAATAACGAGTAGTAGGAGTAGTAGCATAGGAGAAAAAGCTGAGTCATTTGTAGTTATGGTTAAAGCATTAGAAGGTGGAGGAGCAGAAACTGTACTCATAGTAGCACTCATTTGCAGTAGCAGTATAGTATTGGTTATACTAGTGGGGCAGCTGCTAGTAGTAATAGTCGTAGTAGTGGTAGTACAACCATACAACCTTTGAAACATTTTTAAACTGGAAGTTTAGAGGAAGAGACTGTACTTCTACAGAAGTAGTAGTAGTAATAGTAGCAGCAGTGGTAGGAGAAGGAAGAGTATTACTAGTTGTGATGGTAGAAGTAGAAGACTACTACTACTAGCAGAAGTAGTAAGGGGAGAATTAATAGTAACTAGCAGTGGTGGTAATTATAGCAGTACTATACTGGTACCAGTACTGCAGCAGTAGTAGCAGTGGTATTAATAGTAGGGGGATGAAGCCTGTTAGTTATAATGACAGTAGTAGTAGAAGTAGGGAAATGCTACTCATAACAGTATTCTATCAATAATACAGATAGAGTAGTTGTTGAAAGTACTTCTACTGCAGTAGCAACGGAAGCAGTAATGCAAAAAAGCAGTACATAAAGGAGGTAGCAGCAGTAGGCTGGTTGTTGCATGTGAATCTGTTAAGGGCCTTATAGACAGTTAGTAGTAATATTGATCTATACTCCTCCTCCACTCTCTCTCACACACACACACACACACACACACACACACACACACAGACACTGTTTCTCCCTCCGCTCCCTGACTCCAGCTCCCTCCTCCTCCTCCTCCCTCTTCCTTCCTCTGCTCCTCCAGTGGCAGACTGAGCTGTAAAAATCAATGGGGAAAATGTCCTGAAACAGCCGATCTAGAAGCCATCTGGCCCCTGTAGTCCTAGGAGACCGGCAGTGCGTCCCCCAGGGACGAGACACACGCAGAAGAAGCTCAGAAAGACAGTGACAAGAAGCACAGGCACACAACAAGAAAAAGCAAGTGTTAACTCAGTAACATGTAAATCCTCAGTATTGGCTACATATCATGTGGCTGTTACATAAGAGGAATGGGTGGAAGTATCAGCAGATGGACGGGTGGACTAGTACTGCACTACAAAATAAAAGAAAACATTTTTAAGGTTATTACAAGAACATCTGATTTGGCCATTTAATCACATATGTATAGCATATAGTTGTATAGTTTGTATTCCTCTAGATTCATTTGAAAGATTCTCTCTCATGAATGTTCACCTCAGTACCAGTGCAGAAAGTGCGCAGTGGAAATATAATGTTTTACCGCAACATGGGCAAGAAAAAAACTATTTTCCCCAAACTAAAGTTAGCAAATTCTTCCCCCGACAGACTTTCTAACCTTTGTTCACCTGGATCAGAGGTGGGTAGTTCCCGGGTTTAAAATAACACCACATCCTTCAGCTATGTTCAAAACTAAAAAAACAACGTGCCAGAATGTATTACTCTCAGGTTTTGTCAAAATTAAACCAGTGTTGTCTGGGGCGTCACATCAGAGTTTAAATTTTGACCTTTAATTATTGCACCCTCATTAAACCCATTAATGTAATTTGTAAAAGTAGTTGGATGAGCTGTGCTTTATGTCAGTCACACTAATGGTGTCAGAGGAAGACACTCGTGTCACAGAGGTGGACGGATGTTTCTCAAATGTAAACATGAGTGTCATAAATAGAAAGTTACTGATGATTATATATGAAAAGTGCAGAGAATTGAATTGAAAGTAAACAGGAAATAGAAAGAGAAAGAGAAAGAGACTGGATGAAGGCAAAAAGTAAATAAATAATAGATCAAAGAGAAAGAAACAAAAGAACATGTGTACAGAATAGCATAGAATCTAATGGCTCTAATGTTTAAACATTTTAAAAGCACGTTAGAAATTATGCCTTTCCCTTTAAAAATGGTTTCCTTTGATTTAATAATGACTTTAAGATACAAAAGGAACCTCCCTGTTTTGCCTCTGGGTCCAGTGATCACACAGTCATGTCAAATACCGTAGATCACTGATACATCATGCCACACATCAGTGACTAATAAACACTCACACACATTTATGGGAACATCTAATGAAAGCGTATTCTCTTTAAAGCTTTGTATTTACACAACATATTGAATTGCAGTGGCTTCTAAGCACCACCTCAGTACTTCCTAAACAACAGGCAACAGAAGCCAGTGTGTTGTACCTGTCCTGTATAAATAAACACAAGCAGCAGCGCACTATAAATTATCCACTGTGCCGATAGTCAATCCCACCTCAGATGAATGCACCTCCAGGGCAACGGAGCTAACTGAGTGAAACTTGAAAATTAAGTGAGTCATCAGGAGTGTGTGTAGAACCGAATGGGACTGGACTGCTAGTCTCTCTGCAGGTTAGAGGCTTTTAGTGATGGAGCAATACTCTTATTTACCATTTGACTATGAGCTGTGGACGTCAACATCTTTCACAATCAGTGTCATAATGAAAGGTACATTTGTGGGCCTTTTAAACTGGAAATAACATCCACACTTCCCCATTTCCTGCCTTAGACATACTGACAAAAAGTCATTGTTAGTACCTACATATATGTACTTGTACTGAAGTGGAATTTTACTTCTAATAACTGTTTTCCATCCTTATCTGAACCTGAACTACTCCACCACTGCTCAGTACTTTGTTAGTTTAGCTCAGTTCAGCGACACAGCGTGAGATCAGGAGGAAATATATTTATAGTGTGGCAACAAAAAGTGTTTTGTTTTTTTACTCTAGAAGTTTAAGAAAGGGGAGTAAACTCTTGTCAAGTGAGCAGGTGGGAGGATCAAGCTGAGCTCTTCCCTCCGCCGCTTCCCTGCTCACATGAAAACCACATGGTGGAGTCGCTGTGGTGAAACTGTCACACCTCAGTGAAAAAAAAAAAGATGACAGTGCACTTTATCTCCAGCATCGCTGCTGCAGCTTCTGACGCTCGGCCGATTCTTTCTGCACTCTCATCCAGCTGTTGAGTTTTGTTGCTGATTCCTCAGATCAGTGGCATTCGTGGTTTCCCTCCTCTGTGACTGTGCAGCCTGTAATGACTGAGATAGGAATGCTGCCGCTTTTATATAGGCCTCTAAAAATAACTCACCCCTCACTGCCATCTAAGGCTGGACTGACAGCAGCCTGCTGCCAATAGCGTCTCCGTATCCCAGAAGGCGCCTCCCACTCCCTCAGTCTCAGCGCCTCCTTAATTGGACGCCAGTGACATCATCAACCCTATTTACCTTATTAGGTCACGCATGAAATTGACTGACAGGTGGCTCCTCCTCCGCCTCCCTCCTCCCTCACGCCGGTCGCCTGGATTGCAGCGGGGTCCAGTCTGCTACTAGAGGAGCAAACCTGGCAACCTGGCAGCTTGTACGGAGACCTATTGGCAATCTGGCAATGCGGAAATAGATCTGGCACCCCGGAGCTCGGACTGAGGAGAGAGGCGTGACAGAGCGAGCAGAGAAGAGCGGGGATTGCACTGTTACCGATAAAATAAGCAACTCTCTCTTTCCTGTTAGTTTTGTCTTTTTTTTTTATTAAAGTGCGCTCATGTGCAGCAGCTGGTGCTTTTCCAGCGCTTGTTTTTAAAACTAACAAGTCTGAGAAGAAGGAAGAAGAAGTGCGTTTTTGTCATTTGGATTCCGGACTTGTTTACTGACTTTTTCCTTTTTTGCATCAAGCATGGATGTGTTGGCGAATTACAGTATTTTCCAGGAACTCCAACTCGTTCATGATACTGGTTATTTCTCCGCGATGCCTTCCCTGGAGGAGAACTGGCAGCAGGTCAGAAATTACCCGTTTTCTTTTCTGTTCGGGGAAATTAACGGGGTTGCAAACTGAAATAAAATGTCATGCGTGCGCTGGTTGGTGTTTTCACTGTGCGCTCTTAGTGTTTTGCATCACCAGAGCGCTCCGGAGCGGCGGCAGCAGCCCCGTGTAGTTGCGTCTTTTTTTTTTTTCGCTC
>OMLM01007359.1:28370-48515 GCA_900302695.1 Helostoma temminkii | reverse complement strand
AAAAGCGCTTACTGAGTCAGCTGATCGAATATTCTCGGGCAACTCATTCCAAAGCTTTGGGGCTCTAACTGTGAAGGCTCTGTCACCTCTAGTTTTTAGTCGTGTCTCAGGAACACACAGAAGTCCTCTATCTGAGGATCTCAGGCTCCGTACAGGTTCATATGACACTAGCAGTTCAGATAAATAGCTTGGAGAGAGACCATGTAGAGCTTTGAAAGTCAGTAGTAAGATCCTAAAATCAATTCTGAAACATACTGGGAGCCAGTGCAAAGAGGCAAGAACAGGGTAATATGATCACTTCTTCTAGTTCTGGTTAAGAGTCTCACAGCTGAGTTCTGCACAATCTGGAGTCGATTGATAGATTTTTGGCTGAGACAAGTAAAGAGACTGTTGCAGTAGTCAAGGCGTGAGGAGATAAAGGCATGTAGGATAACCTACATGACAAACAAAAATGATCTGTCATACACAACATTTTTCATCACTTCATATTTAAAAAAAAAAAAACATGCAATGGATATGCAGTGGAAATGCATCAGACTTATAGATTTTAACCTTTAATTTAAACTGTATCTTTCAGATCATTTTTTATTACCTCAGCCCCTCAGTACAAACCAATACTTACCCATAATCTAAAAATAAAGTCAGATGTAGTATGCATGTTTGTTGATATTTGTGTTAACACAAAATACCTCTATTTGGGAGTAAACACTATGTTGAACTAATTATAACCAATTTTGTAAGTAACATATGTTGAAAAACATAGTTTGCCTGTCACTTATTATGGCTTTTTTTGTGCACTGATAAAGCACTTTTAGTATTTTAGTAGTATATTTTCAGTACAGTGAGTTCTGGTTGACCTTTGACCAGAATGTTCACAACAACTTATAAGGACAGCTACAGTAGTAGATACCATCAGCTCATTGTTTCATTTCTGCCTTCTGAGCTGCTCTTCCTCTGAGAAACCTTTATAGAACAAAAACTGCAATCTGTACTGAATTAGCTGCCACAACATTATCTTCAGCAGACGTTCTCTGGAGCTTTACTGAATGGTGGGCTGACATTAGAGAAATTAATGTGAAAATATGCGACACTGACGTACAACCCAGTTGTGTGTGCCTGTCTCCATCCTCTTGTGATTACAGTAAGTCAGTTTGATTATTCGTTATAAGCTATGCTTATGATAATAGACCAGAAGCTAAGTGTTGTACATCAGTCCACTCAGTGTCAGCTACTATCAGCTCTGCTGTTTGCTTTTGTGGAGGAGCTCTGCCCTGTGGGTGAAATCTCTTTATAGCTTATCTCCCCTTCACTCTGGCCGTTCTTCTTTATCTCTCCTGTTCAATCACTGCAAGTCTGTTTTCTCACGGTACAATTCATGTTTTCATATTTTAATACTGGTAATTATTATAACACAGATCTGTAGTTGCATAAGTGACCTAAATTTCATTATCATTTAATATACCAGTGGGGTAACACGAAGGTCATTGATTACATTAGCTTTTGTCCAGTCAGACTCTCAGCACAGACATACTCAGATGTTTTTTTTTACATGTTTTGTCTATAGATTGTAGCTGTTACAGCCCTTGGGTAAGTTGTTACAGTCTTGATTACTATAATAGTCAAGTTGCTCCGTAACTGACATTACAGGAATGTGGTAGTGCTGGATACCTGCCAAGTGTGTGTTTACCTTTAACTAAAGTCGCATGCTACAAGTTAAAATAGTGGGTCATTTCGTTCTGTGTCCTTCACTGTAGTTGTGAATTTCATAGTTGGTCCAAGACAAGATTACTTTAATGGGAATGAAACCCAAGGAGTTATGGTAGGTTACAATAAAAACAAATGAAAAGGTGGTTCGAGCTAAAATAAAGTTATTTGGAGACTTGAGCCTTGACTTAAGTTCAAATATTTTAAACATGTAAGTACATGTAAGCAGGAAAGAGTGCAGTACTGCTCCCTAATATATTATGACCCTGTTGACCCCTGTGTTTTTCTACCCTTGCTGTGACTCTTGTCAACAGCCTGCTACTTCAGACATGGAAAGATCAACTTACCATGTGTGCAGTGAACAGTTTTCTTATCTATCTGCTGTGCTGTTTTAATTTCCCACATTTCCCACATTACACATTATTAATAGCACAACTGTTTATTTGCAGATTAGTCTCATCTCAAATAAGTATTTACTGTGGGGCCTATTTAAAAAAAAGGGTTTGAATGCTCACATTGCTGTTTCCTATATCCAAGAGATAGTCATGTGTTGGTTTGTGTTATGGTTCATTGCCCTCACTCTGAGGCAAAGTAGATTACAGCAGAAATCAGAGGTCAACTGGACTGACTAGTGTAAGACAGAGCACAGAGAAACAGAAATGAATCAGATAACAGAGAAAACAGAGCCATGTTTCCTTGAGAGAGCTGAGCAGAGTTGAATCAAATCCACTTTAGCAGGACTAAATAGGACAGTAAAGAGCAGAGCAGTTTAACACGGAGTGATTCCTGCACCCCCAGCAGCCATGCATCAGCCATGGTTCACAGATCACACACAACCCACAGTCATCTAAGCAGTATTCAAGCTCTCAGACTTAGTTCTAAGATGATACTTTTTTATGTTTTTCTCTTGCTTGTGTTTCGACTTAGAGCTATAAACAGTGACAATGAATAATGCAAGCTTGTCTGTTGAATTTAAAGTTGCAATAATCAATATTTGCAACGTGTAATTTAATGATTGTCATATATAGTGACCAAACCAGAGAACTAGCAATAATTTTTGCAAGTTCCTTTAACTCCACTGTGCCCTTAAATGGTTTTCATTGTTTTTGTTTCAATATGTCAGGGCTGTAGACAGCTTATTTGAATTAATTCAGCTTTAAGTGTCCTCTTAAACTTGAATATATATTTCAAAAAGATGTTAAAGTTTAAATATAATGGCTGAGCGAAAAATGTGACCAGTGTTAGGCTGAGTTCTTCATGCTGTCGCAATTTACTTGCAGTTTACTTGTACTTACTATATACTTACTAATATATGATCACTGAGAACAAAAGGCTTTAATGCTATGTTGTGGACCTTGGAGACGAGACACAATTTCCCATGTTTTCTTACTGACACAGCAGTCTCCACATTCTACAATAAGACCAAAATTAAAGTCATATCCTCCTGAGAACCAGGGGAAAAAGTATCTGCCCACTCTTCTTTTTGTGATTTTCTTCCCACCAAAGTTCCTGTCATCCAACCCTAACACATGAGATAGCATTGGAAAGGCCAGAAATTATAGATCAAAAACAAATGTCCATTACAGAGGACATAAATGAATGGGCTGGGTCTCAGGAGGATATAATCACTTAAGAAAATGGTTAACAGACTTGTAACGTGTCATCCGTGGACATCTGTTGCAACACATAAACTTACACATATACGGTACAGTTAGGGACTAATTCATTTGTGTTTGATAAATCCTGAAGAGATATTTGGGTTTAAGATCAGTAGATTGATTTCAGCTTTTAATTGAAGCTGTTTACACCTTGATATTTTGTGAAAGCAAGCCATTTTGAATCTAGGAAAAGGGGGGCATTCAGTTTAAGGCATTGCACAAACAAGCAGTGCAACAATTTGGATTGTCCTTAAAAAGAAAGAAACCACTTGTGTACTGAGCAACATACACAGAACAGGGCAGAAATATAGAGACCTTAATACAGGATCCAGCAGTAAGAAGTGCAAAGGTCGGCAGAAAAGTACAGGGATCAGATTCTGGACTGGACTAAAAATTATTCATGGACATTGCTGTAAAGCCTGGTAGGTTGCTAGAATTGCAGTGAACAGGGAGAAGTAAAGTGGTAATAAAGAGCAGAGCTGGATGACAGTAATGTACTGGCCTCTCTGCTCATCTCCCTTTTATCTCCCTCTTCTTCACTGTTCCTGCTTCTCTATCTCATACTGGGATCTTAGTGTGGTGGAGCTGGAGGAGTGAGGTTGGGGTGAAGCTTGTTTTTTTCTGTCCTGACATAGGTGCAGAACATGAAAAAGAGGCCTTGTTATGACTGTTTGCAGCTGATATTGGCTTTTATCTCATGGCATGTTCAGCGACAACAGTCCTGGATTTGTGTACTGTGAGTTGCAACATTCTGAGGCAGCTTTGAAAATGACTGTATATTGTGTTTTGTCATTTTTTTGTCAGTTTACTGAGTGGACGGTACCATGTTCTTCTGAAAGACAATGTTTCTTACCATCCAAGAGAAAGGTGTTGATTTATGCAACCAATTGTGCTTTGATGGCAGTTCGCTGGATTCGAGGATCTTTATTTAGCAGCTTATCCCATTCACACTGGGTTCAGTAGGCATTTGTATAGGGTGTGTATACGTATAGGGTGTGCAGAATTAAATACAGATTATGATAATGTCACTATTCATCACAGCATTGTTGTCACCACTCTCACCTTTAAATGAAATTGTGTGGAGTGCAAGCTTTCCTTTGGAGTCAGGAAAGAGAGCTGTCAACACTGAGGCAGGTGTAGCTGCAAGAAACTGGTCACATATTGTCAAATTTGTCAAACGAGTTTTTCTGGAGTGTTTCTTTCCTGGAAAAGGTGTGTCTGAAACTACAACAGTCAAGACACGGATGAGAAATCAAGGAGCACAGACAACATGATTTAAGTCCAGGATACACTGCTGTCATTTAGTTCAACAGGGATTCTTGGTTATTAAAAGCTGTCACAACTTAATATTTCTTTAATCCAACTTTAACAACATAATATTGGAAGTTGTATCTTAAAAACGTATCTCAAAAAAAAAACAACTCTCAAGCGGCAGCTTTCTGCACTGAATGCTTTTGGGCTTTTTCGAAACACAGATGACAAACCTTCTTTGCTGTCCCTGAACGCCTCTCAACACAGACGATTTACATGGCTCATCACACCCCTACTTGCAAAACTTTTACTCTCTAAGATGTTTTGTGGCTAAAGAAAGCTTTAAGGAATGGTGAACATGAAATTGTGTGCATTTCCCCCTTTGGGTCATAACACTTTTCTGTACTAAGGAATAATCCAAGGTCACAATGAGACATAGAGAATCTTACACACACGCACACCCACACCATTCACTATCTTCTTTCTCTCTCACTCACTTCCTTTCAAGCATCACACACATAAACAAACAAACCCATTTACTTTCCCAGTTCCTCCCTTATAATACACACACCATGTGTATTATAATAATACACACACACCGTGTGTATTATAAGGGAGAAACTGGACAGGATTGTTGTAACACTTTCACATAAAAGCACTGTCACAGTGGAAAACCCACATTTTCCCTGCTTATATACATTCTCTTTCTCAAAAATGCAAACACACATGCAGACACAAAGCCGTTGTTGTCCAGTGGAGGTCTGTTGAACAGAGTCACTTTGTCATTGTGCCTGAATGGATCCGTCTCCCTCTGTCGCAACAACACTGTAGCCATTAATAAATATTATTATTTATAACATTACCACACACACACACACACACACACACCTGCACCTGTACACACGTGCATCACATGAGCCAACACATGCTTTGTCTGAAAAATGCAAGAATTGTGAGGGTTGTAACGGCAGCATGTTACTGCATCTGTGTGTCATAACTGTCTGTGTCAGCTGTCATGACCGTGATGAGTTGTGGCTTTGAAATTTAGTGCTAATGTAGAAGAGCATTAAGCTGCTCTGTGGGTGGAGGATTATTTTCCTGGGGCTTCGGTAAATGACATCACCATCCCTCCCTGTGATTTCTGCATGTTAATGTCTATTTGTCTATAATCGTCATGACAGCCTGACAGAGGAATGAGAGCCTTGAAGGAGAGATGATAGAAAGGGGAAGAGTGCCAGAAGGAATGACAGCAAGGAGGATGGGTGGGGTGAAACGCATGAAGGCAGGACTGCAGGAGATGGAGCGACAGCCAGAGGTAGCGATGACAGACAGAAACTCAATCATATTTGAAGGAATAAAAACTGTGTACAGTTTGTTTGTCAGGCGTAATGTGTGCAATAATTGCCCCTGGATATGCTGTTTGCGCACTTTATGCTTGCCTGCAGTGGTGGTTTTCTAAGGCACTTATGAATGTATGGATATATATGAAATAAAAAAACAAACACTGTGATGAAAATCCTTAAAACTTAGCATGTTGGACAAAGAAAAAACAGTTGTTGGTAGGTCGGCCAGGGTCTTCCTGTGTGGAGTTTGCATGTTCTCCCCGTGTTTGCGTGGGTTGTCTCCAGGCACTTCGGCTTCCACCCACAGTCCAAAGACAGTCAGGTTAACTGGAGACTAAATTGGTGTGAGTGAGAATGTGAATGGTTGTATGTCTATATGTGGCCCTATGATGGACTGGCGACCTGTCCAGGGTGTACTGCGCCTCTCACCTGTATGATAGCTGGGATAGGGTGCCGCAATCCCGTGACCCCTACGAGGACTAAACGGTTTAGAAGATGAATGAATGAATTAAGTGGTAATTCAGCAATAACCATAAAATTTGTAAATAATAGTAAATAATTTTTTTGATGGTTTCTGCAGATTATTTGACTGTTTTGGTTAATTTTTGACCTGAAATTGATGTCAAGGGAAATGTTCAGCGAGTTAAAGACAAGGCTTAGAGGCTCACGTCTTTCCATGTTTTCCATTCCCGAAGCCTATTCTTTGCATATTAGTCTCAAACAGACTTCTAGTAAGTTACTGATGAACTTCATTTTTTAAATTTTCTACAAATTACTAGAACACCTGAGATCTGATGCTGCCTGCCATCACCATGGAAACGGATGCCAGTCACATGCTGGAGGCGGCGCTGGAGCAGATGGATGACATCATTGCAGGTAAGAGCTACCAAGATGCAGTGTCATCTTTGTCTTTGTCACATGATGGGTTTAATGGGGAAAAATTCACCAAGCTGGAGGGAATGAGATGCTGCATCTAAGTCAAAGTCACAGTATCTCACAAGCTCAGGTCCAGTCGAGTTCCTGTTTTAATATCCACTAATACTAATGTACACTGTTTTATTGATATCATTTTGGGATTTAGTATGATTTGGTTTGGTATCATTTATTGGTTCCTGCAAGCAGAAAATATACTGACTATTTTTTCTACTACATCTTAATGTGTCAGTGTGTCTGCATTTTATTCACAGGGTAACTACATATGTTCTATATATATATTCTATAATTAAGTACAAGTGATAAAACATATAAAACTTACTTTGATGGATGCCTAAATAATTTGCAACTTCAGAATGGTATTTGCCGTAAAAAAAAAAAAAAAAACATCACCAAATGTGTTTGTGCAGTACCAAACAGTGTTTGTGTAGTTGGGATCATGTTTGCTATGTCTAGTTCAGCCTTGGCCAGCAAGAGTTATCTAACAGTGAGGTAAATGTTTAATGTGTTCTGCCATCATTATGTGGGAAAGGAAGCAGTTGAACAGACTTGAACAGATTTGCTTTCACTGTAAAACCGGTCATTTAATTTGCAGATTCATTGTAACTTCAAACGGAAGTTTTCCATATCTAGTTGGAACGTATAAGGGCAAACTGTAAAGTCCCTTGAGGAAAATGTGTTTTGATTATGAACTGATTATACCTCGGTCTGTCAAAAAGCTGTTATGTTGTGTTCCTACATAGAAGAGTCAGAAATATGAAATTTCATATTGATTTGTCTAAGTTCTCAGCATTTGTGCATCAGGTGAGTGCGTTATTTCACAATCAACGCGACACATTTATGCATGTGGACAAAACTGAGTTTACCGATTCCAACGTTACATCGGAAGCTCATCAAGTTCCTGCTGTTTGATAAAAACTTGCTGACCTCATCAATTACTCTGAATTTGCTATTCCGGCTCTCAGTGACCGCAAATAGAAAAACATTAGAAATCCCATTAACCGTAACATTAGCTAATCAACTGAGAAAATTAGAACCACTTATCAAGAGAGTTTAGATATGTTGGTCATATTATGTTTCATGATCAAGAGTTTGTTGTTTTTTTCTCTGCTAAAGCTTCTTGTGGGACGCACAGTGGAAGCACTCTCCATTGGTTAATGATTCTGATGGTTGTTTGTCGTGAATGTAACTTGACATTTCCTGATTGCAGCGACAGCAAGACCTGATCCCAGTTCTCCTCTCATTTTGGTCTGGTGCTCAGGAAACAATGTTCAGTGATGTTAGTATAGTGTATATAGTATATCAGTGCAGTAGTTACAGTTCAGACACCACAGGCAGGGAAAGACAAAAACAAAACAATGCTTGTATATTGTTAACATGACAAAATTACAAAAATGTGTAGTGTGTATACACTACTACAAGAAAATGTTACCAATAACCATTTTCTTTCTTCTGGACTACTAATTCTAAGTAGGTTTTATGTATTGTGCATGTTGGATGTTTGAGGCAAATACTAATATTAATACTAATATGAAGAATTTGTACTCAAAGCGGAGTACCTTTAATTCAAAATAATAGTATTCATAATATTAAATAGTAGTCATCCAAAAAATAACTAAGAAAAAAAAAGCAAGAGTAAGAAAGTATTTGGTGAAAAGACTACTCAAGTACTCGAGTAACAGTTTGGTTGTAAAGTCTAATTTATTTTTTAGAAATTATGTAATCGGACATTCACAAATATATAGAAAAAGTAAAATATAAAAATGAATAAAAATAAATAACATCTTTACAAAATAACAAATTAAAGCACAAGAAACACAAATTACTTCCACTGACAAGATATACTGTATACTTTATGTTCACTTTTCCTCCACAGCAGGCTTTTTATATGTTGAAATGTCAGTTTGTTTTGGCAGACAGAGAAGACACATTATATAGCTGTTCTTTTGCATTATTTGTGAGTGAAACCTGCTTAGTATACACTAGCGGGCCGTGCATTTGGTACCTGGGCCTTTAGTGGGGACTTACCTGACTTAATCCACCTCTTAATACTA
Organism: Helostoma temminkii; assembly: GCA_900302695.1. Classification (NCBI taxonomy): domain Eukaryota; kingdom Metazoa; phylum Chordata; class Actinopteri; order Anabantiformes; family Helostomatidae; genus Helostoma; species Helostoma temminkii. The sequence goes on along the minus strand of OMLM01007359.1, from coordinate 39,572 downwards.
TTGCATAGGCAATAGTAAGACAGTGGGGCCTAAATGTAATTCAGTTATTTTAGTTATGTTGATTGCACCAGCTTTTTTTTTTTACGCAAACATATAAATAATGTGAAAATATCACAAAACACAAAACATTAATTTATTTATTTACTTAAGTAATCTAGTGGCACAACTTTTTGTAGACTTAATAATCAAAAGATGCTAAAAATGTAAAATACAATATTACCTGTAAGTCAAAAGTTAGCATCTTGACCTTTGATCTCCATGTGAAACTGAAACATAATGACAGCATATTTATATTTATTAAATGTACAACAGATCTCTATGGCTGACAGTCAGAGCTTAAAGTAGCGCTCCACTGAGCTGCTATTGTCTGAATAATGTTTTCCTCTGTGTGCATTGGTCCAAATACACTGGGCAGCATGGATAGATGGAGAGACAGATAGGAGAATGGGTTCATCTTTTTTTATTCAGACTGTGCACGCTCCATTCTAAAATAATTGTTAAATGTGCAAGTGTGAGCTATTGCACTGGGACTCATATATGATATTTTTAATGCTACATGCTGTAAGACTCAAAATGTCTAAATAATACAATGTTTGTGAGAATTACTGTACACTTGTTCAGTCATATATATACAATAAGACCCCAAATATGGCCATATAATATTTTCATGGACTATCCTAATAACCTTTCCAGTAATAATTCTAAGGATTAAAAAAAAGCTTACTCCCTTTTTAGCACAAAGGCTGTTTTAAGATACTCAAGCAAAAGGGAGGTTTCATTATGGTCTGTTTATTAATTTTGGATTTAGTATACTGTATGCAGGCGACTTAATGTGCAGCTGTTTTTCAGAGCCATGATTATTTGAGCGCATCCAGATGTGTGTGTGTGTGTGGGTGCCAGGGAAAAGAGCCAGGTGACACATGGACATTTTGGATATTTAGATATCGAGGAGGATGTATGGTTTTGATTAAAGAGTTGCTTTATTGTAGTTGCTTTTCAGTTTTGAATTATAGTATTAATAACCTTTCTATGAAACATAATTGCCTCTTCTCTGCTTTCCCCCTACATATACTCTCTAGGTTCAAAAGCAGCAACAGTGGAGTTTTCTAACAGCATATACGACCTGGGTTCTCCCATCAGCGCTGGTCCACTGCAGGTCCTTCAGATAGCTGGAGACCTCAAACTTGCCCTGGAGCTCCAGCCCAACCAAAAGGAGAGAGACAGTCTGAGAGCACAGTTACCTACAGAGACGGCACAGGCTCTCATCGAGTGGCTACAGAGTGGAACTGTACGTACAATGTGCACTTTAATTCAAATCAACTTCAAACGTAATGTGACATTTTGTCTTGTTGTGTATGGTGTAGTGTTCAAACTACAGGATGAGACCACATCAAATAGTTAATGGATGACAATTTATGTATCTCATCAAGCTGCATCTTGTGTTTTGTCCAAAAGTCTTTTAAATGAGCATGTTAAAAAATTATGTGTGTTTGTGTAACAAGTCTGTGTTGTGTGTTGCTGGTAAAACAATGAAAAGGAGCGTCAGTCCAGACTGTAGAATCTGCTCAGATCATTTGCATGGCTTTCCAAGATTTATTGTCGTGTCCTGTAGTTGTTACTGATCCGAGTGGACCACAGATCTCTTGGTAAATTTAAAATCTAAACTTACAGTGTCTGTTAATAGTAAGTGCACTAGGCCAACTAAAGGCAATGTCAAAAAAAGATGTAAAGTTTTCAGACAGTCAGTAAAACTAATGTATTTATCTGTAAACTGAGACTGATTGACTGGGTGTTTGGACCAAACTGATGGATTGACATTGCTGTCTACAGAACTGCGCCTTGTGCATGGGTAAAAACACAGCTTGCAATGCTTATTGTACTGTATTCCTGGTGTTTGCAGTGAATCTCTCACTGTCCTAAGAGATTACACAGCTGGGTTAGAAATTGCACTGTGCTCAGTGTGTATGTCTCTGTGAATAAAAGTGTGTGCATGTTCACTCATATTTACTAGAGAAGCACAAGTTATATAAATGTGTTGATTTGGATGTGGACAGTATTGGAGACATGGCGTCACAAGTGCAACTCGCTAAATAAAAGAGCGAGGTGTTTAAGTTGATGGGCCTTTTTCAGCAGGGAATGTTTTTGTTTTAGTGTTTCCCCTGGGAGATTTTTCAGCCCGTGTGCTGAAGTGCATTTCTACAGGCACACAGCATTTACAGTTGGTGGTGGAGGATTAATTACGTTTTTAAAATAGTTATTGATCAGGTTGTTCATCTATTCACACATGAATGACATGAAACATCCACTTGCTAACTACTTTGAATTGCTACTATGTTTTACTGACTTCAGCTCTTCCATGCTCACTGTCATCCTTTCTTTTATATATTAGCTTAAAGCAGCTAAATTCACTGTTGTAGTCCTGCTTGTGTGTTGAGACACCCCAGTACTGATGGGATACCTCCCTATTGCACAGGGAGTGTCAAAAAGCTGAAGTCTTGCTCTTAACACTGAATAATAAGATGCTTCAGACTTGGCTGATGCTCTGTGAGTTCTCCTTAGGAATTAAGCCTCCTTCTTCTAATATCCATTGTGTTACTTTTTTCCCCTTTGCCCAGATTCTTCATATCCTTAAGCGTTATGGTCACTACCTGCATCTCCTTTTAGCTTGTCTTATGCATGCTAATGTTGAGGGTCTACCCTTGCTGTATCTCTGTGAGAAAGAGATGTCAGCTTCTTCTCTCGTGCACAGTTGTTGGCCACTGCTGATTTAGTAGTTGTTAGAGGAGCTAAAGGAGTTTGTGAGGAAAGCAGATGGTTTGCTGGTTCTCTACTTTGTATGTCTTTAGTGGCATTCTGCTGTGCTAAGAGTCCTGAGCCTATTCCTAACAATGCCTTGGAGCTCTGCTAGTTCCACTCTGACCTCTTCTTTTACCTTGAACTGTTTTTCCGTCCTTCTTCTCAATTAGTCAATCATATCTGCCCTGGGGTTCTTAACATATGGGATCTTTGATCTACACCTGACTAATAAGCCAAGGCTTGATGACAGTTGTCATGTCAACCCTCACCATATTTTTATTATCGTCTTCATCATTACTACATGAATACATACTTAGTGATTCAGTACTGTTTGCAGCTATAATTACAGTGTTTTCATGGTGAGGAAAGGCAAGAAGGGAACAAGTGGAGAGGGTTGGGACGTGTTCCATAAATTTCTCCTCGTGGACACTATTACAGCTTGACTATTATGAACTTCCTGCACTGAGTTCCCTCCCTCAGACTCTGTCTGTGCTGCAGTGCTTCTCAGTTGTAATTCCCCTCACTATTTTACATCTCTCTCTCTCTCTCTCTCTCTCTCCACTCTTGTTCCTGCCTAATCCTAGTCTCCCTTCTCAATGCTACTCAGGATGTTTGGACACACTTCCTCTACGTAACTCTGACATGACTATGTAAATGAGGTAGTTATTGTAGTATCTAGACACTTGAGTCTCTGAGAAGAAGAACAAACTGAGAAGGGCTGTTAAGGTAAGATCAGACTCCTCCAACATGTTCTACAGATACATAATACATACATACATACATACATACATACATACATACATAAGCATTGAGCTGTTGTAACCAATAGATGTGCAATTTTTTGTATTTATTACTATGCTTTTAAACATGTGGATGTCACTGGTCTGTGTTTTGTGCTGAATTTACTGTGGAGCAGCTTTTGTTACATTCAGCTGGTTAATATTGTTTGTTGCTATTAGAGCTTTGTCCTGTAGAGGCCGCTGTTTTCTGCCCAGAGAGCAGTGTAGAGCCATATGCACTGATGGCTGAGGCTAAAAGGTGAAAGTGGAACTTGGAACCAGTTCAGCTCCTTTTCAGCTTCTACATTGTTTCAACAGCAGATGTCTCACATGTTGCAGTTGCTGGCCAACCCTGTCTCTCTCTCTTTCTTTCTTTCTTACTTTTGGGGGGCACTCTTTCTGTCTTTGTGACTTTCCTACTTTTTAGAGATTTTATCCAAAAAATCCAACTGCTTCTAAAGAAAGTCATTTAGTTTTTTATTATTTGGTTTTATATTTTTCAGGTTATTTAATGATTTAGTTTGAGAGTTGACTGTGAAAACATAATATAAAGGCGTGGTTAAGACTAGTGAGTTAACATGTGGTTATTAAAATTATTGCTAAGGTAGGGCAACAAAATTATTTAATTAAGGTTAGGAACATATTTTTCACGTAATATTGTCTTTGTTAATCTAAAAAAACACACAAATCTCACAGTCAACACTGTTTCTAAAGTGTCTTGAAGTGAAAGTAGTGCCGAAACTGTTGGTGAGTTTCAATAGCTGATGAACAAAAGCCTGGCAGATAATCAAGGCAGCTTATATGTAAGGTTGGCTGCTCACTCTTGTCTTCATCCTGCCCACGTTCTCCCTCCTTCCTGCTCCTCCCTGCTGATCTAGAGGAACAGGATCAAAGACACGCATGCTTTACAATTAGTCTGCACCCAGTGGGCTTCAGCCAGTGGTGAACCCACACATTCACAGATACACAAATGTAAACAGGAAGTGCTACATGCTTTATTGACAGGAAGTTGTGATAGTCTGTGATAGTCTTCCCATTACTGTTGACCCAGAAATGGTAGCATGTCTGCAGATTATCCTGATTCACCATTTTATGTTAGAGTTTTCCCCAAACTACTCAAAGACAAGGTTTTTGGCTGTTGGTGAGAAAAATGTTGTACTAACAGTGAACCAGGAGACGCAGTTTTACAACTCCCCTACCATTATATTAGCAGGGCACTGCGCCCCGCTAACAGCACCCCCCTGCCTAGAAGGTCAAGTTAATTTTATTTTTATATAACACCAGATCACAAAAGCTGTGATTTAAGGTTACCTTCCTATAGAACAGGTCTATACCTAGTTTTTTACTTAATCAAACTAAATAGCCTGATGTTATTTATCGTATTTACGTATGACGGCATTTCATTTCATTTCCCCTCCTCTCTCTGTATCGCGCACAGCGAAGTTCTGCCAGATGCGCACACACACACAGACACATGTGCGCACAACTGCAACAAAACTGCAACTTTGCTTACGTTTTATGAGAAACGTAATAGCAACTGGATGATTTGCAACTGGATTTTCTGTCCATATAATGACAACACGTTTGCATTAACGCAAACAACAAGTCGCAAATAAGTTCAATTGGTAATTTGGTGGCTATTCAACAAGATGTAACCACAACATAACATCTGGGTATTAAACTGTGGACACTGTAGTTATGGGACATGCATTGAATCCATTCAGCCAGCTAGGTTTGCATGTTATTGTCTAGAAATATTGTTAACATAATAACAAACATTTTCCTATTTAAACAAGCAACAGTCAGAGAACAGTTGGAGTCATGTTACAACCACCACTTTTCGTTAATTTACTAGTTGCTAACAAAAGAGGTGTAGTTCAATTGGTAGAGTAGTCATCCGCTAGCGCCTGGTTTGGTGTCTCCATTCCTGGTTTCACCTGACTTCGTGCCGAGGTGTTCGTGGACAAGACACCGTAACACTGTAGTATAGTGTGAAGCTGTCCAAACAACAATTTCCCAAGGTGATTAATAAAGTATGTTATTATCATTATTAACACTTAAAGTGTTAAAGTGCATACTCCTGTAAGGCCCTCTCTTATTCGCATTGGAGGTGGAAAAGTAGTTGGATTGAGAGTCTCTCTGACCAGTGAGCCACATGAGCCTTAAGTTTCATGTGGTGCCCCCATGCTCCAATTGGAACACGCACAAGGTGTTTCTCCACCCTCTCCACAAGCATTGAAGTTTGTGTGTGTGTGTGTGTGTGTGTGTGTGTGTGTGTGTGTGTATAACTGAGGCTGACAATGTTATAATTAAGAGTTTTGTAAAATATACAGGAAATGGAACCCCAAGATAATGGTTTAAACATGAAGATGACACAACAAACAGACATACTGAGAAGAAGAGATAGAGGTAAATAGAGGTAGAGAAAGAGTATTTCAGTCTTGCAGACAGTGTTTTGAAGTCTCCAGGCTCTTTGAGTGTAACTTAATTAAAAGAGAGCACAAACCAGGAGGAAAGAGATGTGAGATTACAGCCTGTTGCTGCTTTGTTTGCGTGCCAGACATGAGATGCTGCTGGTATAGAGTTTATGTGTATCTGAGAGAGACAGAGAGAGAGAGAGAGAAAGAACATGGGCTAAAACTCAGACACAAACAGATGACAAGGAAAGAAGAAAAATGGCCAACCCTTCTACCACGCCTCCCCCTCCTTTCTGGGCTCGGCCATTTGGCTGTCAGACGGACTTCAGAAGGGACAAGGAAGAAAAGAGGCAGAGCGACTCCAAAATAGAGAAGAAAAGAGAAAGAAAGATGGGAATAGAAGGAAGGAAGTAAAGCAGCAAAAAACCCCAACAAGAACAGGGACAAAGAGGAATAAGGAGGAGGAGGCAGTAAGTTTTTTGACCAAAAGAGAGATAAGTGAAGTGAATATTGGTAAAAATTTGGGAAAGAAAGCAAGACAGAACGAGTGGTACTAAAGAAGGAAAGGAAAGAGAGAGTACTGTAGGAGGAGGGGGACAAAACAGGACGGGGGAGTCCCACTCACAAGGCAGAGATCGTAAAACACCCTCCTCCTTCACAGCTGTGAACATACACACACATACACTCGCACACATTAACACACACTTGCCTGACAGTACTACAACCATCTGCAAACTAAAGAATCTACTCTTACTTCACACGCACACTTACAAACACGCTGATAAAGTCAGACAACAACAAAGAGCAAACAGGCAGAGCAGCGATGGGCTGGGAGCATGGAGACTCCCATTGACTTCTACAAACACTTCTCCTGGCTCAAAAAGGTGAGTCTGGAGGTTTTTACTCTACTTATCTCACAATTTTCATGTGTGTCCTTATTTCATAATCCTTTTATTGAATTGATACCATGAAAGAGTTTGCGGTGTAAAGAGACACATGTCTTCAGAGAGATAATTGTTGTCCTTGTTTAGATATATGTCATTGTCTTCTTCTTATTGTCTTATTTCCCGTAGGCAGACTGCTTTCTGACGTAATTTCCCTCAGTAAAGAGTTGAGCTGCATCTCAACTTGTTGGTGTGTGGAGTGTGTGTATATGTGGAGGCATGCATCACACGGACTGTGATATCAGATTAGAAGCATTATGTGTCAGCTGATAGTTGCTGAAAAAGCTGTGTCTGATAGCAGAGGATTCAATCAGCGAGACACCAGTGCTGTTAACGTCTCAGCAACAAGAGTGGGTTTGAGATTGTAGCGTCCACATCCTCAAAGGTTTTAGTTTTATTTAGAGCTTTATATACATTTAGTGATCTATATAATGACCTTCACAGGGATTCAGATCATTAATAGTCAGAGCATCATGTGAAATCAGTTATGCCATGTACAGATTAGGCCTATGTTTATTACATGTCCACTGTATAACATGTCAAAAGTTTATCTGCAAATATCTGTAGCGCAAACACTTTAACAGTTAACTACAGATTGACTTCATCAAATTGCAATAAAATGTGCACCCATAGGGCACATTCTTTTTTATCTTGTGTCAGCTTCACTATGGACAGTTAATATCTGTCTGTCTCTGATCAATCGAGAATCTTGCTGCTTCTATCACATTCCACTCGGTTTTTGATTGAACGTACTGACACGACAGATTAATAGGCTAAATAGAGCAGAACACAGTTGATTAAGTTATGTTTGTGTTTGAGGTCTTTTAAGATAAGATTGTGCTTTTAGTGTGCACTTAAAATTTGTCTCCATCAAATGCAGGGAGAAGCAGCTCAGATCAACGGTTTTAAATCATGTGCCATAGTTTCCTGTTTGTCCTTAATCTGTGAGTTATGTTTTGTCATGTGATTGTTTAAAACTAAAACAGACCTGTGTGTGTGTTTCCATGTGCTCATGTGTTGCTGCTTTAGGCCTCTGTGCATGTATTTCTGACTGCTATCACATGCTCTGGGGCTGGAAGATATAGTTGAAATGAGCATTACTGTTCTAGTAATATTTTCCAGTATCTGTATACAAAGTCACAGGATTTTATGATGTTTTCTCTTCCTGTTCAAGCTTTTTAAAGTTCAACTTTTATTGCAAAATAGTCAACATCATAGTAGTAGTACTTCATAGTTCATACCAAACTTCTACTCTAATAATCTGTCGCGAAATTCAAGAAAATCCACATCTAATCCTGTATGCACCAAACCTGTTCGTAATGTAGGCTAAGAGAAATGTTATGTGTTTTACAGCTGGTTAGCTCCAAAAATAGTTTATGTGTGTCTGTGTATGTGTGTTTGTGTCTGTTTACATGCTTATAACTAATGTTTGAGGGACTTACTATATACACTGTGGCATTACTTTCCTTTTGGTGACAAAAAGCAAGTAAGTAAATCAGTACTTAGGGGTAGAGGAGTAGTGATTATGGTTGGGGTTATGGTCTCTGGGAAATTAAGTAATACTATCTGAAGTTTCACATTTACTATGACATGATTTCAGCTTAAACACAGTTGCAGATCGAGTATAACATGAGCGTAAAGGATCATGGTCACAGATTCAGTTTCCTGCAGCAACATGTGTGTGATGAGGGGCTAATGGAGCACTGGGATCACTACGACTTGCAGCTCTGGAGTAGGAAAGAATAAATGGATGAAGATGAGTTAGAGTAAGTTAGTCATAATGATACACACAATTAAACCTAAATATTACAGAAAATAGAAAATATATATTAAAATGATATAATCTTTTATCACAGGAAGCCCAGAACAAAATATAAGCCTGAAATTAGGTATAATGTGGCCACTTCACTTTTCACACTCACTGGAAATGTTGATTGTCAGGCCGTGTGGATAAAAAGTTTCATTTGACCAGCCTTTAAATTGGATTTAGACTAATTGTGTTGTGACTGCAGACACTAATATTTGCATAAAGGCACTTTGGTCAGTTATTCTCTCCAAAATTATTTCTGTCATAATATTGTCTGTCCTTAAAACATGATCACACTTGGTATGCTGTGTATATAGTACTTTATTGTGTATCATTAAAAATAGGTGGTGTCCTGCATGTCTCATGCATTCTTAGGCACTAGGCTCACACTGCGCCGTACAGTATGTCATTAGGAACCCCACCCACTCCATTTGCTCCAGCTTTTATCATAAATGCTAGTAGCACTGTACAGTCTGTAATACATGTACCAATCTCAAATTCTGTCCGATTGCTCCGATAGACCAATCACAGTTTGGATTGCTCCTCTTAGTAGCATTACATTGGTTGTACAGAGCATCGCCTCTGTTTTCTGTGTTGCAATAACTTCAGTAAAATTAACTGCTGTTCGACATTTGTTAGCTCCAAATCCAATATGATTCATTCAGATTCAGCATGATTTTAATTCTTCACTAAAAAAAGCCACCCCAGTGGCAAAGAAGCTCAGCACAGTGCCATAGAAACCCCATTACCAGCTAATGGTTTGGTGGTGTTACTGCGAAACGCATGATCGAATGATCACAACAACATAGGCCACTTGTGTAGTCTGGGACATAGGGTCTACTTAAATTTAATGTAGAAGCATACATGAAGCTTAAGAATATATGCCTTTACCACAAATTCTTGTTCTCTGTCCTTTTTTTGTCCCTCTACTCTAACACAATCCACCAGGCGATGAAAGACAGATACAAGCAGACTAGCCTGGTTTCCTTCATGTGCTGTCACCTCCCTGCTTTTCTGCAGTCTGATGAGAACATCTGTGACTTGAGCACATTTGAAAATCCCCCAGACTTGTGCTGTAATGGCAAACCAATACCAGTCATATGGGACTAAAACATTATCACACACGCAAAAAAATATGAGTTTGAAAATAAGACACAGTGGTGGCACTTCCAGTAAAGCATTCAACATCAGTTTACACTCTCTTGATGTTACGCTTTCTCCTTCCCCCTCTGTTTTCCTTATCTGTCTGTTTAGTTTACAGTATGTTAACAGGTTTAATGAGTCCATATGGTCAGTGTCAGGAAGCTCAGTTTGTATACATCCTATGTATATTTTCAATGTTTTTTTAGAGCTACGTTCAGTGAGGATTTAATAGCATATGTGGAGATTTTTCTCTGCTGTGCCAAGCGAAGCCAAAAACATCATCTTATCATGTCTGCGCTCTAGCTGGATAAAAATATTTCTGATGTTCCTGTTAACAGCAGAAATCAACGAGTCAGCAGACAGTGACACTCGCACACTGGATAATCTGATTTCTTAAAAAATGGAAACTCCTAAGACTACATAATTTAGGACATTTAATATAGTTCTGCTTGATTTTCATTTTTACATCCTGAGTGGCAGATATTTCTTTCCTCTGACAGCTAAATCTTCATCAAGTATTTCATGTTGTGTCAACAATTTTCAAAAGTTGGTTAATTTAGCTTTGTTAGTTTATTGAACATGGTAGGTAGATGTTTGAACTCAGCTTGTAATGGTGATTATTTTAATTTCTTAAAGTACAAAAAAGAATAACATTAACTCTCAAAGTAATTACTAATTTACTATTTTTTTATAACTTTAAATTGGGTGAAATTAATTAATTCACCTTATTGTAAGTCAAATATATAATATATATATTATATTTAAGTTTGAAAAACCACATTGATTCCACAAAATGTAGAAATTACACTACGGTAAAAAAACAACAACAAAAAAAAGATCTTTCTCACATTGTGTGTGAAACGGCAGCATTTGCATTAGCTGTTTCTGAGCCATGTGGCTGCTAAGATAATATTTATATATGTTTATTTTAAAATGTTTTGTGAGCCTCAGAGTGGTCAGAGATGGAAATAGTGTGGTACTGTGAAAATCTTAACACAAGCCTCAGTAATATGTTTATTATTTATTTTTGGATGAGTTAAACCACATAAGTCAGATGATCTTTCATAACTGCATCATAAGCCTAAGGTAAAAAAAGAGCACACTGTGAACACACTGCTTACTACTGTAATACTCTCACAAATTTGCTGTCATAGTATTCTCTTCATTTTTTATAGTATGTGTAATTCATCTAACATATTTGTCAGTCATTTTTAGCTGATTTTCTGGAAATTGTGTGACAGTGATGTTTTTTACTAAAGTGAAAAACATCACTACAAAATATCTACAAATGTAAAATGTTAAATTCCTGTATAGCC
>OMLM01007359.1:0-21933 GCA_900302695.1 Helostoma temminkii | reverse complement strand
CTTCCTGCTTCAATTACTAAGATTCATCAACATATATGATTCTCATAAACGTTAGTATCTTTAAAATATGACCAATCTATTTTATTTGTTGTCAGTAAATGGCTTACAAACATATTCTCTTTCCTTTCACTTCACCAAGGCGAGAGAATCTTTTTGACCACAGACATGCAGCCATCAAGATGCTTCACACTGCAAGCAATGTAACTAAAGAAATTACTGTCTTTACAGTGTGACTGAACTGACCGAAAGATTACTAGTCCTAGTTAAGGAGGAGTAATCCTTCAAAATTTGGTCAGAAATAATAAGTGTATCTGATTTGTATTACTGGGGTAGAATAGGCCAAACAAGTGTCATGGTTCTCTTAAAATTGTTGCTGGTGAATCCAAAATGTATTAATGGGATCACTTTGATCTGGGTGTAGCGTACAGTATAATCCTTACATGGAACTGGAAATCGTGTTGGGCCATCTGTGAATCATTTTCTATGGTAAATTGTGAAATCATGTTCTTTGGGTGTTTTACAAGTCCACATCTGTGTTCTACATTTTACCTTTTCAGTTCAGTTCAGTTTTAGAGAAGTTCAGCCTCTTTTAAGAAATCTATGAATGCTTTAGAATGGATGATTATTTATCTCCTCATAATTAAGGAACATCAAATGTAAGGCAGCTGAGCTGTGGACCATGACCATCAAGCTCTGATAAATTAGCTCTAAAGACTGCAGCTTATCCCACTGTAAACGACACCAGTGACACCAGTGTTGCAAAGTGACAGTCAGCTGCCAGAACCTAACTAAGCAGATTTAGTGTGTGTGCATATGAATGTACATGTCTTTCTATGGCTGCATGGAAAGATTTTGGCTTAATACCTACGTAGTGGGGACATTTGGTCACTCATCACAACTTCAAAGACTTTATGTTAGAATTGGGTTAAAGTTGGATGAAGAGTTTGGGTCAGGCATTTGGTTGTGATGGTTAAGGCATGGGTAAGGGACAGGAAATAAATCATGTCAATAAATGTCCTCACAGTTTTGGTAAGACCAACTTGTGTATGTGGCCTAATGTTTGTGTGGCTGCTAAACTGGAGTGATTAATGGCTGTGTCTGTGGTATTGACACAGTTTGTTTATCATGTGATGTTTCCATTTGGAGGGTCTATTATCCCTCCAATGTCACTGATGTGTTTAACGTGCTGTCCACACAACCTTAACACAAAAAAGAATTGTATAGTTTTCTCCAAAAACATTAGCACAGCAAAGCCAATTTGTTTGTTTCTGCTGTATGCTGAAAACATTTGGATTTAAGATCATTTAAGCCGAAAGCCCAGAATTATTTAAGATTTAAGAATTATTAAAGATAATTTGAGCCGAAAGCCCAGAATTTTGATAATTTAATGGCATTAATATCTATTCTAGATACATTAAACAACAGATAAGATTTGACTTTTTGTATCACATGTGAACAAGTGAATAAAAGTGAGCCTTTTCCAGCGGCCTTGCAAGCCCAAGCCATGACAGCGCCTCCACCATGCTTCACTGATATGCTCGAGGTTTAGATCATGAGCTGGCCTTGACTGGCAATGGATGGATGGATGGAGTTGCTATTCCAACACTTTTGGATGATTTATCATCATTTGTTTTATCAGTTCAAGTAATGAATTAATGGTTTGATACATTTTTAGTGGCAGTGAGGTGTCAAACCCTCATTAACTTGTTCAAGAGAGGAATAAGTATTGTAATGTTATGATATTGGGTTGCATGGACATACAGTATATTTTCCTTTGAAATAATTTTACTTGACAAGGGTGGATCAACAAGATGGATGTTAGAGGCTTAAACAACAGTTAAAGGCAACTTAAGCTCAAGTTTAGCAAAGAGGAAGTGGGATTAAAAGAAATTTAGATGAGGAAGCGAAAGCAGCAGACACACTGAGAGTTAGCAAAGAGATGGTGTTTTGTGCAAGTTTACAGAGAAAAAAAGACATGCAATCCCCTCTCTCTCTCCTTTAGACATACTCTCTCTTCCATACCAAAGAAGCACAGGGATATATTAATAGAGTCCCTAGCTCGCCTGTCTATGTGTAAGAGTGTGTATATTTAGCTTTGTGGGGTCTGGCCCCCAGTCTGCTCCGTCAGTGTGGGAAGAACATTGTACCGAGTGTAGTAGCATGCTGATATCTCACTGAGCTGTTGCCAATATCTGTATGTGTATTTTAGGCTTTTAAAGGTGTGGACTGTAAAAGCTGGGTGTTGTTTCCCATGTAACTAACTCACAGTGTAAATGTGGATGTTTTCTCCAGGAACTGATGAGCAGGACCTCTTTGGAGACTCAGAAGCTGGATCTGATGGACGAGGTGTCCTCGCTCAAATTAAAGCTAGTTGGCATGGAAGAGACAAACACCAACACACACCCGCAAGATCCAGTGGACACAAAGCAGAACAAAGCTGAGGTATGGAACAAACCATGTGTATTTCTGTGTTTTTCACTGAGCTATTGCTCGTCTCAAAAAGATCAGAACTGCAATTGCTACTTCTTGGGTTTTTTACAACTTGCCAGTATCAATATGGGATTAGCAGAGACCACTGCAACAGTTACACTGTATCTGAATATCAGTGTGTGATAAATATACCTTATGTTTCTAAAATGTCTTCTGGTTTCCTCAAAATAATGCACATCATGTAACAAACATGTTTCTGATGCTCCATTGGACTGCTGTAGACTCTTAATCTTCATTTTGGATCAGCAACTGTATAACCTGAAGACACCTGTCTACACTAGCCAACACTACTGAAAGCTACACATCAGTGGTACTGTAGACTGTACGTCACAGTACAGCAGTACAGCACAGTACAGCTTCAGCCACACCAATACAATGTTATGTAACCATAAGATACTGTACGTCATATGATCACATATAAAGACTAACATAGTAAACTGAGTTGATGTATTTTTATGCTACACTGTGCTTCTCGAACGTTTAAACATGCTTTAGTCTTTGTGCCTGTGTCCCCATTGGGTTAAACCAATAGCACTAACATTGTTAGGTCTAGTGGTTTATTCTCCACAGAGATCTACATAGTTTCACAGACACAGAACTGCCTCCATTTTAGGTGGGGGACACAGATTGAGATCATTTTTTGGTTGCCAAAACATCTTGGCTTTCCTATCTCATCTGCAAGATTTATTATCTACTTTGTCATCAGCTGTTTTTAACTTAAGTCTGTTATGCTTCCATGATGATCTTAAGCGTTAGTTCCTTGACATTACACAGAAAAATGTTTTAGTTTTGAATTCTGCGTGCATGGTGTTGATTTTTTTCACCAGCACCTCCCACTTGTAAAAAAATTAAAGCAGTGCTACTGATGAAGAAACACACATCACATCTAGTGTGAGAGAAGATATTTATCAGAAACCATTACTAATTCTAATCCTAGTAGGATGCAAAATATACACATTTAAAAGAGACTCCATAGCATGTCTGTTCACAAATCTGGTCATTGTGTAGAGGAAAGTCACAAATGCATGGATTGTTTTAGGGGTGAAAGTCAAAAAGTAAAAAAATTCCAAAAATTAAAGTCCAAATTGCTTTAAGTAAAGAAGCATGACAAAAATTTTGTCCAGTACCAGCTGTCCTGAAACAACTCTACTGTTAGTTGTTAAGATAAACTGATGTGAAGCAGAGTGATGAAATAGCCAGTCTGACTACCCAGCTACCTGACCACATATGCCACCCTTTTCCTTATCCATCAAAGAGGGGAGAGAATCCAAACAAATAGCTGAAGCTTTGTGCTTAATTTACTGTTTCAGCAAGTTCAGTCATTGTTCTCTAAGTTCTCCGTTCAAGTTCCCCAAATTCCAGAACTGCAGTTTCAACTTGTTGTGGTTGTTGACTAGTAGGTTTGAGTTTCACACTTTGGCCTCAGTCACAGCTCATTCTCAGCACTAAATGAAATTGAGAATAAGTCCAATCAATCAATGAAGGGTTGACCCAAAAACATATTGTAAACAGATCTGTTGTCCACATAATATGCAGGCAAAGAGTGACACAGTTACTAATGAAAGATAACTGGATGAGATACATGTGAGTACTGAACACATGAGAGACTGAGTTGGTCCATTTAAACAGCCAGCAGACACCTGCCACTCACAAAGCTGTGACCACACCATTAATTAATACTGTATAATAAGTATATTCAGTTTTTTTGTCTATGTTTAAACAAGCATGATTATTTCAGATATTTCAAGTTAAATATATTTTTTTGTGTGTGCTCTTGAAAGTAAACTGACATCAGCTGGAAAAAGGTATTTAAATCCAATAGCCACAATTTTGAATCATTTGAATTAAATTTTATGGTCATTTATTTATGTCTTTGACAATTAAACCCTTAATAAATCATTTTAAGAATTTCTTTTTTATTAGATATTTTTGAGACAAACTATCAAAACGATGCACAGGTGAAAAAGTCAGATAGTGAGCCTCAATAATATTGGACATGGTTTCCAAGGGCTCTGTGTTTACTTTTTTGTCCAGGGACACTTCAACATGTGGTCAGGAACCACCAACCTTGGGGTCTGTATATGACTGCCCTACCAGCTTATATACGGTACCCCTTACACCCTTTTTATAGAAACATGGCTGTGCAACATCACAGCCTCTGTGAAAGGGGGTCGATTGTTCTTTTCAGGGGATTACTCACTAATAAAAACATAATCATGAATATTATATTCTGTTGCTGCTAATAGGTCCCTGTAAATCTTATACACTGCACCTTTTAATTGTGCAATGGCTGACCATGTGGTGCATACACACAGACACACACAGAAATGGACATGCATGTCACCCAGTTGAGCAGTCTTCACTTGTCATTGCTAGTTTCTTTGTGTGGACTATGTTCATTGTGACACCCAGCGTCTCCCCACTGGCACAAGTAAGCTACTAAAGCTGCTGTTATGGATTGCCCCCTTTGTGCTTGTTTGTGTGTGGGCGATGTACGAGGCATTCAACACCCAGGGTCATGCTTTGATTGAACAAATATGATCCAGCATTTTTGACACGCACAGGCCCATGTTGTGTTCATGCAAGCATCAGGGGGAAGTCAGCAGAGAGGGAGAGATGGTGTGCATAGGGCTTGACAGGATGGAGAGCAGACAGAAAAGGCGGAGCGGGCATAGAGGGATGAGATGAGATACAGTGACAGACAGACAGAAATGCATAAAATGACGGAATGTACTGTGGAAATATTATTTTCTGTCCTGCAAGGCACACACATAAAGTGAACATACTTTATTCACAATACAAACCCTGCAGGTTGTAACCATCAATGCTTGACTTTGTGAAAAAAGCAGTGCGATCTCACTCATGTTGTTGTTTGTGCCTCTTGTGAAAAGCGCAGGTCGAAACAGTAACAAACAGAATGTTCTTTTTGCAGTTGAACTTTTTCCCAGTGTTCACAGGTCTTAATAATAGTGAAAGAAAATTCCAGAGCTTAGGAGTCAGAATTTCAAAAGCCTCATTTAGTATTGAATCTGGAGTGAGGAACAGTAAACAAACTGAGCAGAGGACCTTAGAGACTTGCTGGTGATGTGTACACATGTGTCTGACCATGTACGGCTCTGAAAACAAAAGTATAGAGTTGTCTATACTGTAGGTGTAAATGTGAATGGTTGTCTGTCTGTGTATGTTAGCCAAGTAATAGACTGGCGATCTTTCCAGGGTGTATCCTGCGCAATGACAGCCAGGATTGGCTCCAGCACCTCCCTGACTCTTAACAGGAAAAGTGATTAGAATAATGGATGGAAGGATTTAACTGGGAAATCTGGGTCTGTTTTGCATGATCCGTTTTAGAAGGCCAAGAGCATAGAAGCAGCATTCTGGATCACTTGCAAATCCAGAGATGTTTTGCTAGGATAAGTGAAGAGAGACTTGCAATAATCTAGAGGGGATTAAATAAAAGCATGAATAATCATCTCCATTTCAACCTGAGACACCTTTAGTCTGACTTCAGCAATAGTCCTCAATTAAAAAAAGCTGGAAGAAGTCAAAGATTTTAAATGATGGTCCAGAATCAGCTTGTGGTCAAAAACACCATAACTTGTGACTCAGGAGTTCACCCATGACACCCTTTTATCATTATTAAGCTGTAACAAGTTATCAGCCATCTAGTTCTATGCTTTTACATAGTTGTGGAAAATGTGTATAAGTGCCAAATTATGATTAAAAAAGAACATTTCATCTGCATACAGTAGCAGTTATGTAACTCTTTATGTACAAACAAGGAAACAAGATGGAACTCAAGTGCACGTGAGGAAACATTATTACCAACAGTAACTGAAAATGTTTTAACAGAGAGGCAGAAAGAGATACCCAACCCCCTTTGAGGTCTGTCTAGGAAGATACTGTGCTGTATTGTATGACAGTTCAGTGAAGGGGTCAGACAAAAAAACAATCTGTAAAAATTTTTATTTTAGCCAGATTACCAAAATGTTAGTGAAAGTTAGCCCACCTAAATTAATTATTATACACTATTAATTATTAATCACATGTTAGATATGAGGGCACTTGTTTGTTCTGGGATGAAAATGCTACACTTACTAATTTCCTCAAGTCTGGTTCAGGGATCACAAGGCTGCTCCTTTGAGCTGGAGGCTCCATCACTAACACAGCTGTTTAAAGGTCGATGCTTGGTTTGTGCAGAAATGATATACTGTGTCTATGTAACTAATACACATGCCTAAACATGCATACACAACCAAATGTAGCATATCCAGTGCATAAAGGTGGTGTTTGACTTATGTTTTATGTTGTGGAGACAGTTGTGCTTTTGTGGGCAGATTTGTAGTTGTAATTTCATCATTCTTTTTTCCAGTTTAAGACTTAGTAAAAATTAAGTTAGAAATTAGTTTTAGGTTAGGGGTAGTTCAGCCGATCAGAACTAGAATAAGGGTCCAAGGAATGCATTATGTTGTGTTCTCACAACTATAGAAAGACAAGTGTGTGTGTCTGTGTGTTGTTAGTAACAGCTGCAAGGCTCCGGTGGGCTGGCAGGAGGAATGGCAGGCATCCATTGTGAGCATTTCTGAGGGCCAAACACTTTCACCTCAGGAAACCATGCCAACATCACACACGCTAACTCTGGTGTCTAATGAACACTTTGACTCTTGGGTGGTTGAGGCTCAGGAAGTAGAGCATTTGACTCCCAGCTTTTATGTCCACATGTCCAAATGTAGGGCAAGACCAGTAACAGCTTGCGTGGCAGTGTGTGAAATTGTGAATGAGAGGCTAATTGTGAGACATTTTGTCAGTTAAGGTAGAAAAGATTTC
Source organism: Helostoma temminkii (assembly GCA_900302695.1). Taxonomy (NCBI): domain Eukaryota; kingdom Metazoa; phylum Chordata; class Actinopteri; order Anabantiformes; family Helostomatidae; genus Helostoma; species Helostoma temminkii. Next base: position 14,619 of record OMLM01007359.1, on the reverse strand, counting down.
AAATTATTATTTTTTTTATCAAAATATGCGATTTTATCTTTTGTCATGTTTATTGGTAAAAATTCAACATTAAACAAATGATACAGTATACTGAGGTGTGTGATAGGATGAACATTGCTTGATGTTTTCTCCCTTTAATCAATAACTTTTTAGGATCCTTCCAACCTCTTCTTGTCCTGGAGTTCGGCACCTTCATTATTACACATTCTCTTCTTCTGTATTTATTTTTGTTTCATTGGTTTTTTGGGTGTCGTTTTCAGCCAACAGTCCTTCAAGACACGGAAGGAGGAATTTGCAAACAACGACTGAGATTAACCATAAAATTTAGTGTCTGATGTCTGATTCGTCTCTCCTCCATTCTCGTCTCCTCTCCTTTCTACACTGACTTACATTTATTCCTCTTTCTTTCCTTCATCTCACCATTTCACCTCTTCTCGGCCCTTCATTTGTCCGCCATCCTCCGTTGCTACATCTGTCCTAGTGTGTGGTAAATTTCATCAGTGAGCTCCAGGAGCAGATGTGCAGGTTTCAGGAGGAGATCAGCTCTCGCATCCAGGAGAAACGAGCCTTGGAGGAGAGGGAGGCACAGCAGGGAGAGCCTAGAAGCAGCCAAACCCAGGGCCACACCTCTCAGTTCGGGTTAGCCTGCTCAGACCTGAGCATGTCTGACACCGACTTCTGGACACACAATGGAGGACCAACTGTACACGTAGGGAGACTTGATGGATGAATCATCTTCCCCTCCTTCCCCATCATTTCTTCTCTTCTACTCCTCTCCCCTTTTAACCAGTCCACACTCCACCCGGTATAAGGACATTTCCACAGAATCAAACTAACATCCTCTCTTGTACAGTGTTTGTGGAGTGTCTTGTGTGTGTACTGCAGGATGTGGGGCTCATGCTATACTCTGGTTCTGGCAGATAACGAGACTTTTGTTTTCCAAATACGTCCATACTTTTGAGGAGTTATTAAGGTTGTTGAAGCAGAAACTGTAACAATAATAAAATGCTGTAACTGCTAGAATAATAAAATGCTGCTACAGAGGTAGTTCAGCCTACTGTAAATGTTTGCACTAGGACTTTGTATCTGCTGAACTCCTCAAGTGTTCGAAGGATTTGGAAAAAAATGATTTTGAAATCTGGATTTTTGTCTTTCAACTTGGGTTTTGGGTCAGGCTTTGTGTTTTGTTTTTTTTTGTTTGTTTTTTGATTTGATGTGGTTGGCTTGCATGACAGTGGTTCCCCCCTCTACTAACAAAGGTTACTCTCTCCATTTCCTTCTGTACTGACCAGGTGGATAGGTCATGTAATAATACATTATACAGTACTGTACAAGGTTTCCCTCAGATGCTGGCAGTTTGGGGCTGGGCAGCTTTCAGTCCTGTTCTAGGTCCTCAGGTTCATCATTCTTTTCCTTGTTGCTGATAACCGCACGCTATGGTGTCTGTTTCAGGAGGATCATGTTTCCAATATTAACCACTGTGCTGTCCAGCCTGGAGACCTTTTAACCACACTGAATGTGAATGTGATGTTTGAAAAACCCTACAATTTAAATGCTGGCATGTGTACAATTATTTAATAATAAGTTGGTTAATACACCTGCATGACTCCTACATCTTTTTTTTTTCAACAGGATTTGCTACAAGAAGTAGAGCAACTGAAAAGCAAAGTGGATGAGCTGGAAGGAGAGAAGAGCCAGTACGAGAGAAAACTAAGGGCAACCAAGGTACTTAAGGAATCAACATGTAATCAAACAGATAACAGATAATCCAAACATTACTATAATTAGCCAGTCTGGACTGCTTAAACATATACATATTGTGCAGATATATACAAAAACATTTTGTATCAGTATTGATTGCAGTGACCTGTGTGGAAAAGTGACAGTAGTGGTAAAGAGCAGTGTGCATGGCTGGAAAAGAAACAAAATATATAAATACCTGCAGCTGTGTCTATTTATGTCAAAATTTTGTCTGAGATTATAAATTGTTGTACTATGAAGACAGCAAAACCACCATCTCTAGTGTCTACAACATACAGCAGCAAGAAAAAGTAAGGGAACTATTTTCAATTTCCTTATTTTAAGCTGTATCTGATCATCTTAGAAATATAATGTCTGTTTATATTTGTCACATCAAATCTCATCACATTTCATGACCAATTTATTCAGAAAACCAGGAAGTTCCACTTGCTTTTTCTTGCCACTGTACTGTACAACATAAAAATGCTGAAATGCTGAAACAGACAAGGCTTGTGGTTGTTCATGATGCTAGATGTAGGCTTTCTCTACAGACCTATGAAAACTATGCACAGTGTACATAATTAAAATTTAATTTAGTTGAAGTTTAAATCATCAAAGGAGCAGTAATAACTTATTGCTAACAACCAGCTTGTATTGACCTGCAGATAACACATGGATATAAATGTCACTTTTTCACAGTGGGGACTGATAAGTTCGCTTATTAAAGAATATCTAGTGAGGACAGGCTATGTACAGTACAACTGTACAAATCAGATTTAAAAATAACTTCCATCACCTTTAATCCACAACTTTAACAAGTGTGATGCTTCTCTTGCTTTGCTTATTTAACCTCTTAAATGTCAGATTGTCATATTCCTACATATTCTTTATTAGCTAAAAAAATCCAGAAATGAAAAAAGCTGTACAATATGTTTTTCTAACACTGGCTCAACAAAGTTTAAGAGGTTAATTTCCTTTTAATAAAGAGCATCTTTCTTAACACAGTGTTTGCTACTGGTGCATTTGAATGAAATCAGACTGCTGTTGCTTTCTCTGTGCTTACAGTGCTTCCTTCCTCCTCTCTTCCTCTCCTTCCCTCACTTTCTCTATCCTCTCTTCTTCTCCATTAACCCTTCTCTGCGGCTTGCTCTCTTCACTTTTTCCGCTCTTCATTTCTTTCCCCACATCTCTTACATGGCCCCTGTCATTACCCTTCTTCCTGTCTCTCTCTAGCTCTCTATCTCTTACTCTCTCCATGTGTGTTACCAGTCGCTCATGACCCAGCTGTCCAGCCTCAAGCTGACTGTGGAGCACACACAGCTGGAGAAGCAGCATTGGGAGGAGCGCTGGCGCAGCGCACAGGTGCCTCCTCTTCCTCCTTCTCTTGCTTTTCTTCTGCCTCCTGCTCCTCGCTTCTCTGTGTTTTGTCCTTTACCCTCATTAGTACTAAGCTCTTTTATAATGCTCTAACCCCTTCTGCCTCCCATTTTCTACCTCTTCCCCACCAGTATTGTTATTTGTACCTACACTTCTCCACTATCTCGTTTATTCCCCACTTTCCTTATTTTGCATTTGCCCCTCTTCTCTCTCATTTTCTGTTTTACAAATTACATATATTATATAAATAGGAAGGAGACACAGACACAAAGAGAGAGAAAGAGAAATAAAATAGTAAAGCGAAGTATGTATGCTCATCATCTACATGCAGACGAAAGCAGGAAATTCCATCTTCCTGCTTGTGGCAGTTTTGCTTCCTTTTATTTTGATGAGAATTCGCATGGATAATTTAATCTTTGTGACTGTGATGTTTGTGAATCACTTGTGTTTGTTTGTGCAGCTATGCTAAGTTTATGTTCACTGTGTTAAGATTATAACATGCATAATGACATCCTCCGTTCATGTGGAAGAATTCTCATGTTGAAAATGAGACTCCAAAAGAACTAATTATTTTTTAGCTTTTAGTTATTTTTAGTTATTTTATAGGTTTGTCTCCTTCACTACTTTACTGTGCTTCTATGTTGGCTTCTAAGCACCTTTGGTCCAAAGGCTTTTATGCTGCTGAGCTTTTATAGTGAAGCAGCTGCACTAGATGTAAAGTTTGCATTTGTTCACCACCATACACACGTAAGGCTGCTCGCACACCTGTTTTCTGACACCTGTTGTTCCTCAGCAGAGTTGTTCCCTGTGATATACTCAGTTTAGGTTGTCAGAACACACTCTGGGCCTCTTGTCTTCCTGAAACAAGACACAAGAAAAATCACTAGCTCAATAATTACAACAAAATCTTTTGCAGTTAGATTTGGAGGCATTTTATGCTCTATGTCAGTAGTTGAGAGTAGAAGGGTCTTAGGATGCCCGAATAGGAGAACATCTCACGAGTGATGTGTTGCAGAATTTTATCATTTAATTATCCATCCATCCTATTTCTGAACCACTTTGTCTCCAAAGGGGTTGTGGCCATTCAATTATATACAACTATATTAATTATCTATAATATAGTCAGTTTTTGACAGTTCTTGGCTCATCCCTAATGTGGGAAATTAATACCCCCAAGTGCCAAATGCACGTAAACTTTCTGTTTGGTGAGTAAATCTCAGAGGACTTTCTGCCACACTAGCGGGTTAATGTTTGTGGCCAAGTAGTTATGTAATAAACGCTAGACTAAGAATTTCTTCTACCAATCAGCGTTAGGTAAATTTTACTTAAATTCTTTTTTCAACAAACTTTATTACATTATATAATAATATATTAATACTGAAACAAATGCATGTGACACAAAAAGGCAATTTATTATTTTGGCTGGTAAAATATTGTTTTTTTGTACCAGCTACCTTGGTTGGTGACTCCAATTTCAGCTGGAGTCAATTTCAGACCAGTGGTGTGAGGCTTTAGTCTGTAGGCTATGAGGTGTATTCTGGTCAGTCACAAGGACTGTTGTACTGGGCAGCCAGGGTTCAGGAACAGATAAGAATATATTTGAAATGTGTTACTGTTTTGACTGCCTTGGGATTCAGGACCTTCCCCTGTAATAATGTAAAAGTGTTAGTTCATGGCACCTTAATGACCGTGTTGCATGTGTAGTACTCACATGTGTAGCCCCCATTTCTTGGGTGGGATTCTACAAGCTTCTCAAACCTGGAGTTAAGCAGTTTATCTCATGAGCCCTGTCAGGTCTTCTCAAGCTCCATTAGGCTGGATGGGCAAGTTCAGTGAGGCTCTAGATGCCATATGGGGGTTACTACTGGTCTTAGGTTTGGCCACCAAAGGACAATCAGAGACTTGTCCTGAAGCCACTCCAGCATTTTCTTAGCTGTCAGCTTCAGCTCGCTGTCATCATGAAAGGTGAACCGTCAGCCCAGGCTTTGTTAGAGCTTCAGAATTGTTGGGTTTCTGGTAACCTCCCCAACCAAGGACGTTTTAGCCGGTGACTGGACACCTTAACTATTATTCAGGCTACTGTGCTCCTGGGAACACTCAAAGCTTTTAGACACTTCCCTGATTCTCACCACAGTTCTTTTTGAATTATCTACAAAAATTCTTAGACTTCATGACTTGGTGTTTGTCCAGACATGCAGTGCAAATTGTGCAACAGTATTATATGATGGCACCATTTTATAGTAATAATGGAAAATTGGGTTTTGAATTTCTGCACCAGTTAAGCTCATGCAGCTTGTTCTCAAAATATGGGAGAAAATTCAGACAAAAACATGAAGACAAGCAGAGCTGGTAGAAATGGTGACTTGTTATTACATTTTTAAATGTCACAGCCAGCCCACTTGCCTCAAACTTACATCTCCTAGATATTCAGTGATCTGGAAGACTGCCACAGTTTATGGATCTCTACTGTGTCATCCTCCTCAGGCAGAAATCTCTGAGTTGCAGCAGCTCCTGGCCGCCAAAGATGCTGAGATCGAGTGCCTGCAGACCCAGCTGCTGGCCAAAGGTGGCACAGCCAACGACAGTGCAGAGAGAGGTACACACAGCTGACAGCCAGAATCACATCTGCCAGTGTGAATGAGCGTGTGAGCCAGTGATACACATGTCAGTCAACTCAACTGTGATGACTGTAACAGCTAATCACTTGTCCCTCTCTATTCTTTACTTGTTCTTGACTTTCTGCTGCCCTCTGCTGTAGAGGAGGTGTATATCAAGCAGCTGATTAACAAATGTAAGGCATGGTGTGCTGTTGTAATGAGTGATTTCCAACCAAACTATGTGTGTCATTTCAAATATTTATTCAGAACAGTGTTATCAGCTGTGATGACTGTTTTTTTGGATTAAGTTTCAACAAATATGAAACTTAAAAACAACAAATGTCCACACTGGATGTTTTAGCTATAAAGTAGGGGACACCTAATTAAGTTCCTACTTAATAAGGTGGCGGTTAACTGTTTGGTTTAAGATTGGACCATTAGTTTGTGTCAGTCGTTCTAAACATTCCAGCCAAAGTGCAGTATGATTCCACCTCCTTTCAAATTCCAGGCTGGTATAGTGTCCAAAGAGATTCAGTGTGTCACATTTGTGTGGTTGGCAACATCTACTAGTAGATAAACAGGACAAGGTTCATAAGGCTAAGTCTGGAGTTTTGTGTCAGTCTTTAGAAAAGAGAAGATTGTGCAGCGCTGCATTCTGCCACACAGGATTATTAATGGTCTTTCCAGTAGAGATAGCGCTACATAGCACTCTCACACACAGGCTGACTCATTATACTTTCTGTCAAATGTTCCCTGCAGCTCTCCCTCTGACCTGCAGTCAGCTGAGTTTAGTTAAAAAGTCCCCCGTTGCCTCTTTGTTCCATTGACTTGGATGTCCAGATGAGAAGAATATGATTTCTCCACTGCTGACAAGGTCAGCATAATAAACTCACGAGTGTAGTCTGACACTCAGTCTAACACTGACATAAGAGCAAAGGTAATGCTAAAAACAACATAAAGTCATAGAAAACATAAAAACAAACTAACAACAATATGTGGAATGACAAGAGTAGGTACAGCAACAGGTCTGCTGTGGCACCAACCAGTGACAGTGGAGTATTCTCAGTGGTCATGTTATAAATGTCTTTAAAGATTTCGGTATATCAGTGCCTTTTACTGTAACATGTCATGGACCCACACTACTACAAACTACTAATAGGTAAATGGATTTTGGGAGCTGCTATTCAAAACCAGCTTCTGTATTTGAAAGGAAGTTGAATCACCCTGACCGCAGGTGTGTGTTTGCTTGTGTTTGTTTGTTGCTAGTATACGCCTCATCTGTCCAAAAATTTAATCTAAGGAACTCAGAAGCAAAAAAAGATGATGTTTTTTTTCTGCTTTTATAAGCACATGCTACACACAACACCTGTTTGTGTCATTATAAAAAGTATTTTTCCAGTTGATTGTGAATGGACAGTTGTGGCGTCAGGGTGTTTTGTTTGTTTTGCTTGTTTATTCATATTAGCATGGCTGTCATGTCCATTGTCAGCATCATGTCAGACATGTCACATGCCCAAAATGAAGTAGACGTTAGGTTAGTGTGTGTCCAAAATAACATTTTAATGCAGTAGCTTTCTTTGTTAGACCAGGAATACCAGAGATTGAAGGTGGGGATGGAGACTCTGCTGGCTTCAAATGATGAAAAGGTAAAATAAACAGATTACACTATAGGTGTAATTAAGAATTTAGTAAATGACAATTTTAAACTAGTGATTTGATAGAAATAGAGCTTTTCATCACTTTGGAAACAGGATCGTCGTATAGAGGAGCTGACCATTCTGCTTGGCCAATACAGAAAGATGAGGGAGGTTGCGGGTCTCACACAGGGTATGAATTATATCCTTTGACACCTTCTCATCCTTCCGTGTCTGAAATGTAAATTCTGGTTGAATAATAGGAATCAGTGAACAACATCTTCTCTATAATTAATATTATAATATATTATTTATTGTAGTGATGTTTTTGTTTTGACCACCCAGGGAGCAGTGAAGAGGAGCTAAGTGGAAGTCTTAAACTCAGAGCCATCACACACAAAGCACACTCTGATATCCTCAGGTCAGAGGTAAAATTACCAAGTAACACTTTGTGTTGCCGATTTAATTTTAAGTTTGTAGTATTTAACAATCGTCCACATCACATAACTAGAAAAAGCAAAGATTGTGTTGTGTCTATGCACAGATGTCCTCGAGAGGATCTTCTCCACTTATGGTATCATCATCTCCGTACCAGAGAGAACTGGATACCAGGTATGCACTCAAAACACACACATGCACATGCACAGTACATCTCACAGTTTACCATGAATCTTATCTTGTGTCTGCTATTTGTTGTAGTCTTCATAATTCCATGGACACCTCGCTGGTATCCACCGGAGATACAGGCTTCTTTAATGGATCGTGGTGAGTACAAGCTGTTTGACTTCTGATGTACATTGTAGTGGACAAAAATGAAATGAAATGCCAGTGGTCTCAGAGTGTTGGCAGGCACGGTGTGCTAAGTCGGATAGGATTGATTTTCTTTCCAGGCATCAGCGCAGGTTGCTGTCCAGCAGTCTCGAAGAGTTGCAGAGTGGATCCTTACACAAGGTTTGTTAATGCATTTGAATGTGTCGATACCCGACTCTTACTGGCTTTCGTTATTCTATAATCTAATCTGTAGAATCTAATCATCTACTCTAACATGCTGCATACAGTTTGCTTCTGCTTTTTAAATCCTGATCAAACTATAAACTAACTGCTCTTTCTAACTAACTGTTGTTTTTCTAACATGACTGCATGATTGCTAACCTGCTAACTCCCGTGTCTCCGTTGGCTATAGGTTGTAGAGATCCAGCCAATTGAAAATGAATCAGACGTAGGGGCAGAGGTACTGATCTGCAGCATGACTTCACACAACCTAACCTGCATCTTCATAAAGAAACATAAAAACATCACAGTTTCGAGCAGAACAGGGATGAGGCACTCTATTCATGTCCAGTTTGACTGTAACTGTCGACAGTCGACTGTTGACTGTTACTGTCGACAGCCCTTTTGGAAGCTGGAAGTCATACACACAAATATGATCCAAACACAGGGTTCCAAAACCACAAACTGCAAAAATACTCCAGCTATTGAGTCTGCAAAGTGCAAATCTGCCTCCAAGTAAATTCCATTTTATGAGCCGGCTGAACAACAACTGAAAAAATTTTTATGCGACTGGTACAAGATATTCATACGCTGTAGCTCACAAGGAATTACTTTCCAGACAGCTAAAATAATAACATTTTGTGTCTTTAATACACTAAAACTTTAAAAGATACCAACTCGATTTAGTTTGGACTCTCATATAAATATATAAATCTCAGCTGAGCTTTGTAGTGCATTTTTGCACAGAACAAGGGCTGTAAATTATACTTACAGTGTACTTGTGCTGAGGATGAAATTTGAAACTGCACATTTGACATGAGTCATGTGTAATGTCCAGGATTTACTGTAACAGACATACAAGGACCTCAATATTATAATTAGACCAGCTTAAATAAAATGAACCATTCCTTTAATTGTTGTCATTGAGATACTAGAAGCAAGAAGGAGCTTGCTTTTGCCATTTATAAAGTGAGCTTGTATTTATAAGAATGGAGCTTATGCTGGGATTTTGTGTTGTGCAGCGCATAAACTGATATAGTGCTCTAGGTTCCTTCTGACCTCTTGTTCCCAGCGTGATAAGCAAAGTTCACAGCTGAGGTTTCCCTGTCCTTGCAGCAAAACTGCCTCCTGTGTAACCACAGCCTTATAATGCATACTTATACTGTAATTCACACACATCTTTGTGCTCCACTTGCAGACAGAGACATACTGTGTTCATGCACACACACATAAAGGGCCAAGACCCACCTGAAGTTGCTGTCAGTAGTGGTTGGCATCATGGCTGCCTCCCAGCTGTTCCTGTCTGCTGGCCTTTCTCCTTTTATTTCTTCAGCTCTCTTGTGACTTTGATGCCTGGTCAGATTGTGGCATCATCAGACATTCACCCTCCAAAGGAACTGTCTGTTATGCAACAGAGCAAAGGAGCAAATCAAAAGAGACCCGGCTGCTGTCTTATGAAAGATACAGATCTGGGACAGACTAGCCTGAATACAGATACAGAGGAAATGTGATATAATGTACAAGTTCCACATAGCTAAAATCATTGAGTGTCAATGTATTTAAACAGAAAGTATCAGAAACTTTTTGTGTGTTTTATTATTATTGTTGTTGTTCTGCAGAATGCACACATGGAGATGAACAGGTACCAGACTCTTCCAGGGAAACTGAGTAAAAAGAACGAGTTGAGGGCTGAGCTCAACGGCAACAGAGAGAGAGAGGGAGAATATTTATCTCCTGTCCAGCTCTCTCCTGTCCGCAGCCACGACCAGGACTACAGTCTGAGTGAGTATCTATAGCAGTCTGTGGGCTATTCAGTGTAAATATTAACAGAAGTCACACATGAACTTTTGAAAATCTGCACTATTTTGTGAAATACTCCTATTTACTTTCTTTCTGTTAGATGAAAAGATCAATATCACTGTTGTGTCTGGGTAGTAGGTGAAGCTTCAATCAGCAGCTGTTATCTGATTGTAGCATTATAACAGGAAAGCTGGAAACAGGGAGAAAACTGCAAGGCTGTCTTTATCCAAAGGTAAAGCCTGGATGCCTAGCAGCACAAATCTCACTGAATATGACATTATATCTTGTAAGTGCAAAAACAACAAGTTGAGATTTTATAAAGGAATTTGACGATTGGGGGAAACTGATTCAAGAGCTAGCCAGCTAAGAAGTAACAGGAAGTTTCTCAGACAAAACCAGCCTTTATGCTAAGCTAAGCTAACTGGCTTCTGGTTGTAGCCTCACATTCAGATTCATTCTACTGTACCTCTTGGCAAAAAGTCAAACTATTCCTTTAATGGGAGAACTGTCTCTTCATAATTGGGTGAACAGATCCTCTAACACAGAAAATAATAAACTGCATATGAATAACTGTTTGTCTACTAACTTGCTCTAGCTACTTTCTCCTCGGTGCCCTCTCTCCTTTTCTCTCTGCCACGCTGTCGGATCGCTCATTTCTCTGTTTTGTGCTCTGGCTGCAGTTCGCTGCAGGAGCGCCAGCGCTCCAGCTTTAGGTATTGTATAATCACACAGAAACTCAAATGCCAACACTGGAATTTTTTAGGGAACTAGACTTAATAGGCTAATGTTGTCGCTCTCATCTCTATAATCATATAAACACAATTCGGGTCAGTTGCCTTCATGAACACAACAAGATTGTCACAGTCAAACATCGAAGGTGAGCAGGGAGTGAGTAACTGTTTTCACTGAGAATCAAGCAGCTCCAAAGCCAGGATTATTAGGTCTTCCTCATGACTCACAGAGCTGTCGAAGATAATGCCCAACTCTCTTGCATCAGCATTCATTGAAACTAACACACACAAACACACTTTAAGCTAATAGGCATATACCGAGCCACGCATGTATCTGCCGACACAGAGGCAGAGCTTAAAGCAGGAGGCTAATCAGAGGGCTGTGAGAGGGCGAGGAATGCAAGCTTAGGGATGTGTGCAGTTCAACTGGCTTAGACATCTCAAAGTAAACAAACAAGGATGCGACCTGACATCAACCCCTATGCTCTCACTGACACTCTGAAGCAGAATGTCACTGAGGAGGGCCAAGCAAACAGGAGAAAACTGAGGTGGCAGCATCCTCTGAGTTTGTTCTAGAGAAACACTATATTGTGTCCTCATTCTTCCTCAGCTCACCCTGTCAGCTCAGGTGACCTTTCATACCAAGCCAACAAAGAGCCACCCACACTGCCAGTATCTTTAGAGTCAATATGTTGTCACGTAAAGCTGATTTAATCTTATCCGAGTTCTGGCCCAGTTTGGCACCTACGTTTGTCTTCTAGATTATTGCATGTTGATGCTTTACACACATAACTTGTACAGTTGAAGAGGGTGTGACTAATGGTGGCTTCTGCTTTCTCTCTGCTTGCCTGCGTGCTCCTCTCACTTCTCTAACCTCCTCTGCCTCAGGATCTCCAGGAAAACATGACCTCTATGATGTTGGTGGGTACTGCATTTCAACCCCAGTAGTACTTTTATCACCCTCCTGGTTGAAGAGACCATTGAAGAGGTCATTGTGCATAGTGCTAAACAGGTTACTCAAACCTTTAATGTTAATAAAATGACAGGCTAATTTTTGTACACCATTTGAATTTACTGGTGTACAGTAAATAACCGGAAAACATTACTGCTTTTTAGCAAGCTGTATTACATTAAATAGCTGCATGTAACTGCTTGATTAATCAATATTTTTATTTTATTTTATTTTTTCTAATTTGGTGAAAGACAATATTGTTTTAGCAAACTGATGGTCCATGCCATACTAAAGAACACTCATTTTGGGGGGGGGGTATCACCAGTCTCCTGCCTATTTTTATGCCACCATGTTGATGACAACCATGAAGACATTGTTTTTTTAAGTTGTCCATATGTGTCATTTTGTACATGGAATTTCTTCAAATTTGGCACAAGTGTCCACTTGGACTTGGGAGTGGATTGATAAGATTTTGGTTGTCAAAGGTCAAAGTCTCATTCCTCCCAATTTCCGTATGCCAGAGCCACCTGAAGGGACTCACTCACAAACATGGACTCATGTATAAACTTGAGTATGAGTCTGGACAGACATGCATGTGAACTACAACTTCACTAGTTGGCAGAGGCATACAGCCGCAATGCAGTAATTCTATTTTCCCATCTGCAGGGCATGCAGAGAAGCTGGAGGAGTGCATCCTGTCAGACCAGTCCCCTCTGTCCTCTGGAGTGGATTCTGGAGAACAGTCCCCTGTCTCTCCAGAGGACAGAAAGACTCACAGAGGCATTAAGAAACTGTGGGGGAAGTAAGTTGCACTGTATTTCATTTGGACACTAACAGAACCACTGTTTTCATTTTACACACACATTTTTCAACCTGTATGTATCTATGTTGTCTCCAGGATCCGCCGCAGCCAGTCAGGTAGCCCTGTCCAGGTTCACGACTCAGAGGTGGGAGACTTTAAGAGGGGAGGCTTCAGAGCCACAGCTGGACCACGACTGGCCCGTTCAGGGAACACACGGTACACATGCACACTTATCCCTAACATGTATTATCTTAAATGTTTGTAATTAAGTGAATAGTACGTGAAAGGAACAGAGGAGACGACACCAGGCTCCTGTTTAGTCAGCTATCCCTCTCTATCCACTCACATTACCTTGATCATGTGTGTTCAGTCGATAAAAATTGTTATCTTCTAGCTTCTGATTGACTGAACACACCTGATCCAGGTAATGAGCAGTGGGAGGGCAGGAAAAAAACAGCAGGACAGGAGGAACCCCTGGCACATGTGGTTCATTTAAAACATGTGTCTGTTCTTTACACCATCTCAGAGACCTGAAGATGCCTTTTTCCAAATGGAGCACAGAGCAGGTGTGTGACTGGCTCGAGGACATCGGACTGGGTCAGTACGGCATTCTTGCTCGCCATTGGGTCACCAACGGACAGACTCTATTGTCAGCCACCCCACAAGACCTAGAGAAGGTACACGCTGATATGTCGCTATTCTATGTAAAACACGTTTTATAAAGTGATGCATCCTAGACATCTGTCGCACTGACAAAATTTTCCTTCATCCAGCTCATCTCATATTTATCAGTTCTACCTGTCTGGTCAGTTTTGTTGCTTGTCATTTGATTTGGCATTTAGTAACGCCCGTCTGTGCTTTTCAACATCCTCTTTAGTTTCGCTCTCAACACTGTCACATTGTCTACGTCAGACCCACCACCCCCCTTAACATTTTTTGTCTCTAACCAGGCTCCATCACACTAAATGCATTTTTCTTTCACCTTTCCATTCACCTTAAACTGAGTGTCTAATGTGAAAGGTGGTAATGCTGTTCTATCTCTGTAGGAGATGGCAATGAAGAATCCACTCCACAGGAAGAAGCTGCAGTTAGCCGTCAAGACGTTCAACAGCAAACAGCCTGAGAAGTCGGCAGAGCTCGATTACATCTGGGTCAATCGTATGTACTGGAAACATCATGACTCATAAAACACTTTATCCTTAACGTCATCTTTATAAAACTGTAATATTTAATGTTCCAGGTTGGCTCGATGACATCGGCCTCCCTCAGTATAAAGATCAGTTTCATGATGGAAGAGTGGATGGACAGATGCTGCAGTACCTCACTGTGGTGAGTCTGTAACTGAGGATGTGAAGGTCAATCAGCTTAAACTTGTGTAAAGTTAAATCAAGGTTCACCAAACTTCAAATAGATAGTCTTTTTTGTATTTTTATTATTTTAGTCTTTTTTGTATTTTTACTTCACTAAACACCCAAATCCTCAGATGTAACGCTTTGTTGCTCACACTCTTTTCCTTTCTTTTCTCCATCCTAGAATGACTTGTTATTCCTTAAAGTGACGAGCCAGCTCCATCACCTCAGCATCAAGTGTGCCATTCATGTTCTCCATGTCAACAAGTTCCACCCTAACTGCCTCAAACGCAGACCAAGCAATGAGGCAAGTAACATGTGCTGGTTGTAGGCCCCCTCCATTCAAACATTACAGCACTCTGCTGAAGCAGGCTTCTATATTTGTGTGTGTGTGTGTGTGTGTGTGTATTTATGTATGTGTGTGTGTATATATATATATATATATAAAATATATATATATACACACACATATATATATATATATAGCTTTAGCTCAGGTTTCCCTGCATGAACTTTCTGCTTCAAGTCTTCCCATCGTGTTTCTATAAGATCAAGGTCAGGACTAACTCAATTTCAAAACATCACATTTCTTCTTCTTCAATAGAATGACTTCCACTTTGTGATAGTCTATTTTCTGTTAAGCTTCG